>PVKH010012490.1:0-17265 GCA_004027955.1 Chaetophractus vellerosus
TGACTCTTTAACTCCTCTTTTAACCACCCCCATTCATTCTATGTAGAAATCCTGTTGGCTATACCTTCAAAATATGCCAAAATTCTGACAATATCTCATCATCTCCACTGCTACCACCTTGGTATAAGCCACTGTCAGCCCTTGCCTGGTTTACTGCATTAGCCTAACTAGTCTTTTCTGCTTTCACCTTTGTCCCCTAATGTCTATTCTCAACAAATAGAATGCTCCTCTATAAATGTGAATCAGAGCATGGAACTCATTTGCTCAAAACCCTCCAATGATTCCTATTTTAGAATAAGAGCTTAAGTTCCAGCAATGAACTAAGAACTACACATTACCTCTGAATTTATCTCCTATTCTTCTTCTACTTTTTCATTCTGCTCTAGCCACACTGACTTCTTTGATTTTTTTTTTAAACACATAACATTCTCTTACCTCAATGTCTTTATATTATTTTCCTCTGCTTGGAACAATCCAATCCATATGCTAACACTTCAACTCTTTACTCAATTGTCACCTTTTCAATGAGATCTAACCCGATCACCCTAATTAAAATTGCAGATGACTCTCTTCTCCACTCTGTGTCTCCCTCAACCTTTTTCCCAATCCCCCCAGATGGCTCCCTTATCTGTCTGCTCCTTGTTTCCGCTCACTGTCTGCTCGTTGCATCTGCTCATTGTGCCTGCTCATTATGTCTGCTTGTTGTATCTGCTTGTCTTCTTTAGGAGGCACTTGGAACCTAACTGGGATCTCTCATGTGGGAGGTGGGCACCCAACTGCTTGAGCCACATCCACTCTCCCCTCAACTTGTTTTATTTTTGCTACCACAGTAATTATTTTCTAATGTACTATATATATTTACCTGTTTATTATATTTTTTGTTTATTGTCTGTCCTCTCCCACCATAATGTAAGCTTCATGAAGACAGGCATTTTTGTCTGTTTTGTTCATTATATATTCCAAGAGCTTATAAGAGTGTCACATAGTAGGCACTCAGTAATTACTTATTGAATAAATAGGAATGCTATCTTAAAGTCATCTTTTAAAAAATATTGTCATTGTTTATGGAATTATTCCCATGGAGAGATAAAAATTAGATTTCTTTAAAAAATAAAAGGCTTCAAGCCAGTTTCTATTGCTGGTGAAAGAGGTAAAGATAAAATGAAAAGTTCTAAGAAAATGGTAGAGATTTTATAGCATAGTAGTATTACAGAATTTGGTGATTTTTGAAGTTCTCTTATAACTGTTACCTAATGAGAGCTGTAGAGTATGGTGAAAAAATTATGGGCTTTGGGGTTAGGAAGATTTGGGTTTATTTCCTAGTTTTGCTGTTTACTCTCTCCATCACTTCAGACAAGTTTCTCAGTGTGCTTAGGCCTCACTTTCATCAAATTTAAAATGAGGATATGTCTACCTATTTCATGTTGATTTTACATGAGATAATTATGTAAGGTGCTTAGTACTATGCTAGCATATAAAAAGAGCTCAAGAAATGTTAATTGATAATAATGACAATATGTATATGTATTTATTACATATATTTGTGTATGAGTGTGTTTATGTGTATGTGTGTGAAAATGCCTAATCTTATTGTCATCACCAAAGCCTGTTCTAGAACTTGCTTTTTCAGGGCAGCTCTTTCTATTTGATCATGTACTTCTAATGATTAAATTCTGGGATCTTAAAGTCAGCTCACTAAATGATAAAAGTTCATATTTAGAAAGCAAGAACAATGTAGGAATAATCTTATCTATCTGTTTGCCTGTTTGCTCATTAGCATTTTTGTGAAACATCTTTTCAAAAGTCCTTAACTTCAGTACACATTACTTGGATTATCAGCTTCTTTGATAATTTACTTATATATGATATAGTCTATTTTTGACATTATTTCCCTGTAGTAGTTTCGACTCAAAACCTGGAAACAGCTCAGTAATACAATTTGGCATTTACTTTTAAGGTATTTGCTATAAAGCCTAGAGATCCTTTTCACTGTGGACTTGAACAACAACAACAACAACAACAACAACAACAAAAAGAGATGACTGGGACCAGTTGTGATGCTGAGTGTCAGTGCCCTGCAGAGGAAAATATAAATCAGATTCAAACTGCTCAACTCAAAGCACGAGAAAATGCTATATATATATATATATATACACACACACACAATAAAAATTGATGTTGTAGAAATAAATTTTAAATTAGCCTCACTCTTTTATTCCTTTATCTCCAAATGCTTATAGAAAATTTCCACTGAATGACCTATTACCTCAAATTGAAAACATCTGAAAGGTTGGCGTTCTAGTCTTCTCCACTTATTCTACCAAGTCTCTCCCATTGTAGGACGGACACCTTGGAGTCTCATGGTTGACCCCTCATTCTCTCTCACTTTCCTGCAGCCAGTTGTTCACTAAGATCTGATCCTAGTGTTTTTCTTTACACCAGGGGTTGCAAACTGGTGGTCCACAGGGTTGGACATATCTCTTTATGAATATATGTATATATGTATGCACAAATGTGGACAGTGGTTTGTTGTTTTAGAAATTGAATCTGTTGTCTATACTTGGGTTCACACACTAGTTAGGCACCGCCTCACTCCAATGTTCCTCCAGCATCTCTCTCTCTTACTTTCTCTTACAAAGGCTAGTTGAATTGTTGAAGAGTGAATTCAAACCTTGGTTGTAGGAAAAATGAAAAAATGAGGTTGCTGGCATTACAGTGTTCTTTGGTTTGGATTTTGTAGTAATTTCAACAAGCAGTGCCCATAATAAGACAATTTTTTTCCTTAAAAAATTGGATAAAATCATCATAAATTCTTTTTTTTCATCATAAATTCTTATACACAGCAGTTCCAGTCAGAATTTAAATAACAGTGTTTTAATTTCCCTGCTACTAAAACAAATACCATACAATGGGTTGCCTTAACAACAGGAATTCATTGGCTCACAGTTTCAGAGTCTAGAAGGCTTCCTTTCTCTTGGGCTTGGTATCTTCTGACAATCTTTGGGGGTTCTTTGGCTTTTCCATTACATGGCAATGCACATGGAGGCAACCTCTCCTTTCTTTTCTGGTTTCCCTTGATTACCAGCTTCTGTTTGCTTTCTGTGGCTTCTCTTTTCAGTGTTCAATTTCCCTTGCTTATAAGGACTTCAGCCATATTGGATTAAGGTCCACCCTCATTCAGTATGGGCACATTTTAACTAATAGCATCTTCAAAGGTCCTATTTACAAATGGGTTCACTCTTACTGGACCAGGGATTGGGACCTGAACATGCCTTTTGTGGGGGACATGATTCAATTCCCAATAGATGGAAACTCTTCACAGAATCTCAGATCCTTTGGGGGACTATTATCTTTTTTCTAGCAGGACTAATTATTATGAAGAAGAGCTATTGTGAGACTGGGATCCGATAGGAATGCTGAAGAACTCTTCTTTTTCCTTCGGTCAGTTGGGAATGTTAGCTCCTTTGGAAAACACGTCTTTGTAGCTTAACCTGCCTGATGTTCTTAGTCATATTTCTAGGCTACTATACATTGGGTAGACTCCCTGGAGTTGCCTTGTGAATGTTTTTTTTTTAAGATTTTATTTTATTTATTTATTTCTTCCCATTCCCTCATTGTTTGTACTTGCTGTGTCTACTCATTGTGTGCTCATCTTCCTTTTTAGGAGGCACCGGGAATGAAACCCGGGACCTCCCATTGGGAGGCAGGCGCCTAATCACTTGAGACACCTCCACTCCCAGCTTTGTTGTGTCTCTCATTATGTTTTCCTCCATGTGTCTTTTGTTGTGTCATCTTGCCATGCCAGCCCATCATGTCAGCTTGCTATCTTGTTCCTCTTCTTTAAGAGGCACTGGGAACCGAACTTGAGACCTCCCATGTGGTAGGCAGGAGCTCAATGGCTTGAGCCACATCTGCTTCCTGACTCATGAATTTGATGGTACTTATTTTAGTTTGCCAAAGGGCCGCCCAACTCTGCCGAGGTCTCTGCCTTCCCCTCCAGAATCCCTCATCTCTTGGAGCTCAGCTGAGGTCAACTAGGCATAGGTCTTGTCTTTTTCTGGGCCTCCTCTGTCAGTCTGGGCTGCTTCACTTTCTTCCTGAGTTCAACTGCAAGCTACCAGATATATGGCTCTTCTCTCCCTGGGCTCTTTGAGCCTCTTGGGGGTTTCTCTCTTTGCAGCTTAGCTGTGGAAAAACTAGAGTCTTTTCTGTCATATTGCAGGATCAATATGTTAGCACTCCTCTTTCCCGTCTCTCTCTCTGTGTCTCCTCCGTTTATATTAGACCGAGCAAGGGGGTGGAGACTCAACCTCACTGACATAGTCCAATCAAAAGCCCTAATTGAGCTTATCAAGTATTCTAATCAAAGGCCCATCAAGTGAATACAATTCAATCAAAAAGTACCATACCCAGAAGAATAGATTAGTTTGAGAACATAATCTTTTTTCTTTTTGGGATACATAAAATAAATTCAAACTGTCACAGTACCCCTATCAACAAGTAACTCTGAGCTGTAGCTTTTACCCCTTATATTCAAGCATGTAAGTTGCTGTGTTATGTGGTTTGGGAAAAAGGCAGGATTTGCCAATATTTGTAAGCTTGACAATTCCTTCTATTTGGTTCTCATACGCCCCAAGTTGGAGCCACAAGGCACTAAAACATCTGAGTGAAAACAAAAAACTCAGTAAAAATATTAGATTAAAATATCCATTTAAGAAATCTCAGTCTCCACCCCACTCTCCCTGATTTCTTTTAAAAGGTTTCAGTGAATGTTTTACATCTTGTATATGCATGTGTGCATACCCGTGTGTGAATTGCTGAAGTCTGGTTGAATTTAAATTAGTACTGGATCAACAAATCACTTATTAATTTTGAGAATAATTTACTTTTATATAAGTTTGACTTAGGGAAAAAAAATCAACATCTAAGTCAAAATGTGACTCAAAAGAGTTGGACATTAAATTTGAAATTCTGGGAAAATTTTATGAATTTATTTTACTTGTTTTCTTTTTTCTTTAGTAGTACATAAGATTGATGGCATCTTTTGTTTAAATAAAATATGGTGATAGTAAATACTTCATAGGATTGTTATGAGGGATTAAATAAATTAATATACAAAATAATATAGAATAGGGACAAGCGTTTAAATATCAGCAATCATTAATTGACCAAGGAACAATATCACCTTTGAATAAAAATGCATTATTAATATTGACAAAACTTAATTATGGTACAATTTTACAGGTGTATTCTGGCTGTCAGGATGAAACCATTCTTTGTTACTTACATTACAGTCACATTTGAAGAAACCAATGGGACAGCTTTCAAGTTGGCTTCATCACAGTCAAGCTCTAGACCTTGGCAGAGACATTGCACAGGCACAGAACCGACCACTGAAGAAAGAAGAAGTAGTAAAAATGATGACAGTGAGAGACCAGGAAGAGGAGGGTCATGAAAAGAAAGAAATGAAAAGCTATGAGAAAATTATTTATGACAATATATGCCACGTCTTACCAAAGACATTTGTGTAATACTTTGTTTCAAACTTTTCTGTTGATTTAACCTTAAAGTGATGCTAGAGGATTAGCATTTGGAAACATACACTTCTACCAGTCCAATATATATATATTTTAAATACCAGGCTACTTTTCTCCATTTGTTGCAAAATGAGTGAATTGTCTGCACTTATTGACCCTGGGGGCATGGCTATGCCCAAAGTTAACATAATATTGTATAATGAATTTTGATGTCTATATCAAAGCTGCTATTTAAAAACATAGTATTTATTAATAGCATAATCTAAACCTTTATTGGAGCACAAAATATGTTAACTAACTAGAAAGAGGAAAACTAAACACTATTGGTAGAAAATGTGTTTTTTCCCTGAAAAAATCAGGAGTTCTTCAAAAGATTTTGATGGACTTTCAATTTTATGGTCTTCCTTCGGCTGATGTAGGGAAGTAAGAGCGTCTAAAACTTCATTTATGGGAAAGAACATGTTTTCTGAGCAGCCATTCTATTCTCACTCGTGGGGCCTGGGACCAGAGAGAATGGGTTGAATGGCTTTGGCCTTCTCATGGGGGCGGTGTGATATTCTTAAGGTGTGATTCAACATTAATAAAATCTATTAGGGCCTCACAGTGATGTGTTCATATAGCTAACAAGTGTAATGGAATTATTATCTAGTATAACAAACACAGTCTTATTCCTGCCTTGATGGAGAATGATTGATTACTAAGAACAACGAGGAATGTTTCCTTGTGTATTTACTTCTGGAGCCCTGAACTGTAGAGCAGGGTCTACAAACTCAAATGTCTACAGGAGCCAGGTAGATAACACAAAAGAGAAGCAATATCGGCGAAGGCTGTGTCAAGGTGTGTAAATAGAACAGCTCTTAACTGTTGCCATCCTAGAATAGGGACCATGTATAGCTAAGTCTACTAACTTTTCCAAAAAAACCCCCAGAAATACAAAATTTTACATATAAATTACCTATTTAAAATATAATGACTGATTTTACATGCTTCAAAACATCATAGGACAAAACTTTCTATGAAGATTTCTGTTTGCAGGTTTCCAGTTTTTGGCTTTTATAGTTAAGCTTCTACCAAATACGCAAAAGTCTCAATGGCATGGTAGACTTCTGTGACAAAGCTGGTGGGACAACTGTTAATGAGCACAGTTGACTATAGGCTTTGAGCTAATAAGTGCCCTTGCACTCAGATATGGGGCGATCAGTGATCTTTCGCCACAGGCTCCTTTACAGGGCTACAAAAGATCAAGATTGTAACTTAGGTTTTGGTTTTTATGTAAACAGAGTATTTGCCAAAAACCTTTAAATGATTTTATAGTTCTAAGTACTAATTTTGGTTATGGAACTCTGAAAGCTGATTCTGTTTCTGTAAGTTAAAGACATGTCCAATGTGTGAGCTCATATTTATGTTGTGGGGACAGTACGGTGAGGGTTAGGAAGGAGGATGAGACTATTGAGAGTGAGTAGGAAGGCAGGAAAGCAGGACATGAAAAGAGCATTAATTCCAGGGTGCTTTTCCTGTCATATAGGCTGAATTAAGATAATCCTTATATGATGATTACAGTGTTATCTGTAATAGGGAAAAAATGAAAAAATAACTAAACACCTAACAACAAAGGAATGGTTAAATAAATTATGCCATTTATAAAATAGGTAATATTGTATAGTATATTTGAAAAGGGCTTGCAATATCTTGGATACATGGTTATGCTAAAATGCTAATTGTAAATATGACACAAATGGTTTGTACAGGATATTTCAACTATGTTAAAAATCCAATTTTCTGTACTTTCCAAATCCCTCACATATAAACTTTATTAATATACTGGTTAATAATAGATATTATATTTTCCACGATATTGCTCTTGAGATGTAACTATATTTTTTCAACCAGCCAAAAAAATCTAGCCATTCTCATGTGTTTAATTTACAATAAATACCTATAATAATCTGATTTAAATAAAGCCATACAATGGGAAACTCAAGTTTCAACCCCAAATTTTGCACTACACTTTCCATTCCATTTTCACACTAATATCAAGTATAATATTAAATTATTAATTTTACGTCCAAAATCGTCTTTAAAGAACACTAATTTTAAAATCTATGTATGCTTTTTATTGAGTACTGATAAAAGAAATTACCTCTGTATTTTCTGAGGAATCATTTATGTAGATTCATTCCTCTTATATAAATATACTTGTGACAAATTCCTCCCAGATCACATAATCAGTAACAAATTTTTTTCTCTTCCTGACTTGGTCTGTTTCTTTTTTTCTTTTCCTATTTGTACGTTTTTGCTTTATAAATCAAACTATTAAAGTTAGGTAACCCATTATCTTTCCCTCCTTGATCTAATTACTGCAAAATCCAGTCCTAAGCTTTGGACTCACTGAACTTTTCTCAGTGAGTATTTCTTTATATAATTTTTCTTTTTCATTGCCCTTTCTAGTCATCAATTAATTTTTTATAGCATGTTATGTCTGTTAGTAGCCATATTGTTATTGTAAACCAAATAAGATACTTTTGGGAATAAGGTGAGATACTAAAAAATCCAATTAAAATTTAAGAAATGAAGAGAAAAACATATACTCAAACAAACAAACAAAATAAAAATGTTTGGAGCCAAGATTACTTAAACCAGGAATTATTCTGCATTATATTAATAGTTAAATTATCCCTGTTAGCTGTTTTCTTTCCTAAAAGATTTAACTTTTAAATGAGCAAATACCTTGGACTCCATCTTCCTGGAGACAGGCATGGTGCTGAGATGGGTAACTGCTGAGGAAGTGAGACCCTCAGGAGGATTATGTTATCCTCTTAAATTGGGAACTGTTAATAGTTTCACTTGAGTAGTGAAAAGAAAAATATTAAGAAATTTTAAAAGGTAGACTTTCTAGTTTGTAGCCAAACATAAAGTAAAATATACAATAAAAGATACTTCTCCCCAATCCCTGTTTTCAAACCAAGGTTTTTGAAAAGCTAGGGTCAAATTTACAATTTCAAGGCACAGATTTATATTTGAGTAATTTATTAGATTAGAATTTATTTATCAAGACTTGTATTTTATAGATCTTCCTGATCTAAAATGTAGTATCAATACTCAAGGTTATGCCTCCTTCCCTATCCCCTCCAGTATTTTTGTAAGCTTTAGGTATGTGGCTAAACATGGCAGGTTATAATTAATAAAGCTTTCATAGCTCTAAAATATAGCTTAGTTCCCAGAAAATTTCTCACTTGCAAACATAATATCAACACAACTTCTCTACTCTTCTATTTTCTCAGTTTTCTTTATGTCAGAGTTTATAAAATTATTAGTGATTGTGAAAAGGGTACTTGCACAAAATAGCAACCCTGATTGACTGTTACTAATTTGTTCACAATAATATTTGAAATTTATTACTTTTACACTTAAAGTCCTTGAGTCACTTAAAAATAAAATTCCCCAATTAAGGCTGCATCTCCAATGAGAATACAAACTAGAAAAGCATAATTTACCTTTTTAAAAAAATTGGATATAACTTTAAAAAACATGGTGTCTCATGAACTCATGGAAAAAGAGACGCAAGCCTTCTGATTACTTACAGCATTCAGGTGTTTCTGCCTCAAAAGGATACGGGGAAGTCATTTTGTAGTAATTTGCAAAATATTTGTCAAGTTGCAGAGACCATCCATTGTTGTCTCCTAAAACAGAAATCAGATAGTAGAAAAGTTCAAGAATTCAGAAATCCTCTGGTGTGTTGGGGAGAAAAGGTCCTCTCTTTAAAATCCACCAGCAAGTCTTAGACTTGTTAGAGTATGTTACAAATGCGAATTTCTTGGCCTCTCACCTAGAGATTCTGATTTAATAGATCTGGGATGGGTTCCCCTAGTCTATTCCAGACAATTCTGTGAAAGTAGTGTTTGGACCACACTTTGAGAAATAGCACTTGGACATATCGATATACATCAGACTGTTCTTATCATTTTAATTATTATTCCTTAATGCTTCTTCAATCATTAAAACTGATGTTGGAGAAGTATTAACATGTATAGATGGTCCTGATACACTGTCAAGAAAAAGAGAAAGAAATCAACACGACCAACATGATCTCATTCCTGTTAAAATATGTGTAGCCATAAACATATATACACAAAAACATAAACACACTCATACACACACACATAGAGAGAGGGAGAGAGAGAGGATGAGAAAGAGGGTTAAAGGGCCACCAAATGGTTAATACTGATTATCTTCTGGGAGCCTATATATGTTCTCATCTATTCTTTCTTTATTTTTGTATTAATCTCCTATATTGCTTTCTGAAATAAAAACAAACAAAATAGCAAAAGTGTTTGCTCTAAGGAAAAAAAAGAAAAAATTTCCTTGCAAAATTCCTCACGACCTTTACATTATTTTAAAACATGGGACAATGAAGCCAACTATGTGTCGGAATGAACTAGTAAGTGGGAATGTAGGGTCAGCTTCTCTGAAGATGTTCGCAAATGATACCAGCTTTCATCTTTGGGAGGATAATGGTGCCAGGACTCTTTAAGAATGCACAAACATATAAGCCGATGATAAAACTTATAAAAGTTTGTCCCATTTCTATAGGTCAGCATTAAATCTAGCATTTATTTTATAAATTATTTTTATTCTGTATGTATAATCTGAATATGAGAATTGAGTTCAGAGATTACAGCCTTGTTCAGATGCATGGATTTGGTGAAACTGACTTTCCCATAACCATAGTGTTGACTCCAAATATTCTCTCTAGCTCGCACTGAGTGTAACATGCTCTCGGTTCCCATAGGCACATCAAATGCAACATTTCCAAAATGGAAGTCACTTTTTTTTCTGTATTAACTTGCTACTACTCCTAAATTGTCTGGATTGGTGGATGTTCTCCACAATCTATCCAGTTTCCTCAAACAGAAAGGAATATGCTTATAGCTGGTTAAGCATAATTTGTGCAATTTCCTCCATTCTTTAGGCTATTTTCTAATTTTTCCACTGCTCATTATCTCTTCCATGAAGATTACATTTGGGAAAGCAAAGGCAATTTAACATAAATGTTATATATACTTGCATAATTAGACTTTCTTTTAGAAGTCCCACTAAAAGTGAAAAACTGGAAAGATAAAATTGGAAACACTGCATATATATCAGTCTCCTTCCTTTGGCATTTCTCATTAAAGTTTTTTCTTAATTTCTGAAGACTTCAAAATGAACAAAAGTAGCAAATGATGCTAGTAAAAAATGGTGCAAGTGTAATGATAATATCCCAGTTCAGAGGGAGATAGCTGAAGGACCTCAATTTTACCAACTGCAGACTTTAGCATGGGACACCAGAAGGGCGCGCAGTAACTTGATGGACAAGGGACATCACTCCAGAGACCAGCAAAGACTCGCCACTGAACACCCAGGAACCAGTTCAAGGTGCTTCTCCACCCCTAACATCATGAAGATGACATCCAAAGCAGAGAAACAGGAGGAGGGGGAGGAAATTTGAAAGACTGAACACACGTAGCCAGTATAATTTATCAAAACTGTGGTGGATTTTGTGGATGTTTGCTCCTCCTACATTCCATCCTCATTTTAGAATACTTTCTTGGTCTTTAGAAGGTGTAACTTAATTGTATGCAGCTAGGGTACTCTTTATAGGTAAGTGTTTATCAATTGGATGCCCTGGTGGGAGACTGGACATTTCTAGATACCTACCTCAAGTTATCTAGTGGGAGGAGAAGCAGGTACAGGAGCCAATCTCATGGTCTCTGTTTTATAGATGTCAAGAAATGATTAGTAATGGTAGTGCCAGCAGTAGCAGATGTTTCTTGAGCTTGGGCTTGCAACTATGGTGATGTGTTCCCTGCTGCTGGCTCCTGCATCTATAGCTTTTACAATGAATCCACAAACACATTATTCCCTGGGTGAAATCTCTTTTTTCTTAAGGGGGAAAAAACTAGAATGGTTTCAGCATCCTCCTTCCAGAAGGGTTGCAGAAAACAGACTTTCAATGATAGAAATATTGGGTTGGTTATCTGACCTGGTTGGTTTTGAAGATAATGGCAATTCTATTACAATGGAAAAACCCGAACTCATAGGTTGTGGTACACAGAGACAAAAAAAGTTAATTAAATGATCATTTGTAATTTCCTGGAATGAAGTGCCTATCAGAAGGCTAGACTCTGGAAAAATGGTTGCTGTGATAAATCATTAGAAAAAAGGAGAAATTTCAAGATTTGTGGGGGTGGGATGGCAATTTATGACTGCCCTGGAGAGATTAAAGAAAGAAAATTACAAGCTCAGGGTTTTAAATTATCAGTTGAAAACAAGTACAGGGAACCAGGGAACTTTCATGGCTATCCTAGGATAACCTTTGATCTCTTGTGGCTTCAGCTCCAATGTAGCCAAAATCGCAATCTAATCCAATGGGTTTATAAATAACAGTAGAGGTCGAATTCTCATTTTGCCCTATTTTTTTTTAGGTGAACTTTAGGACACTGACTTGAAGAGTGGGACCCTGTGAATTGTAATGGGGGGGGGGGGCGGCTGTAGCCCAGTTGGTAGGGCGCCGGTTTACCACATGGGAGGCCCTGGGTTTGGTTCCCGGGGCCTCCTCCAGCAGGCAGACCACCTTGAGAAGGCAAGTTGCCGTGGGCAGGGCAAAGCCACCATGGGCAGGGCAAAGCCGCTGCAGGCAGGGCAAGCCCCCCACGAGCAGGTAGGCTGCTGCTGTGCAGTGAGCTGACTCAGTGGGTGGCCGCACTGGGGAGAGATGAGCAGACACAGAAGAATGCAAAGATGAACACAGCAAGAACAAGCAGAAAGGGGGGGATTAAAAAAAAGAATTGTAATGGGACATTTCAGTGTGTTCAGTTGAATCTGAGTACCCTAAATCTCATCCCATGGAACCTCTCTTGCCAGCAGAAGCAGCTCCCTTCCCTTCTCTGATGAGGTTAGTATTACATGGTTTGCTTGGAGACATGCCAGTTACTTCACTTGAGGCAAATAACGTTCTCATTCTCCTCAGGTCCTTTCATGACCATGCTTCTCTGCTTCCCAACTTACTATAACTAGAGTCAGATCCAAGCATGCCCCAGGAGATAAGTAGAAGTTGGTCCTAGGGAGACATTGACATACCAAAAGATTTTCTATTCTACATAAGCAGAAATCCAAGGATTTTTTTTAAGTGGGAATGGATTTTAAGAATACTTGACCAGGAGGAAGGAATATAACTTTAGATTGGGCAAATCTAATTAATATGGGTTTCCTAAAAGAGTTTCTGGATTCAGTATGCTAGCTCAAGCAGTAGTTTGCTCGGTTGTTGACTGAAATCAGTTTGTCTAGGCTAAATGAAGTTGAGAGGCAAATGCATATGGATGTCAAGTCACCAAAAGAATAGTTTATGGGTGCCATGGCTATTGTATTGGATAACCTCAATGGACCTGGCATAGATAATGTAGATGGCACACTCATCCTCTGTTTCACTCCCCTTTATTGGTGCATTCCCATAGAGCAGAGACTGAAAAGCTTAGAACAGTATTTTCTATCTCCTTTAGAGCCAGGATTTGGGATGTACTTACATGTGCTTTGGTTGCCAGGAGGGAGGTACAGGCAATTTTCCTGCTACTATGTCGAAAACTGAGTCATGAGTGTTAATAACTGTGGCAAAGGCAGGGGCAGCAGGATTGGCAGTGGTCGTGGCAGAAGCTGTCTGAATTTCTAGATTGTAGCTATGGAGCTGTGCTCTTGGATTCAGTAGCCCCAATGAGGGCACTGCTGACTCCTCTTCTGAGAATTTTGCAAGGGTTTAATTCCCTGGATTAGTTCCTTTCCTTTTAACATAACTCGGGTGGTTTTTGTTTCTTGACTTAAACTCTGATAGATACAGGGAGTGGTTGAACTAATGGATTAAAATGTGGTTTAAACATGGGTCAAGCATTAGTTAATTTGGGGTGCTTAGGTGGACGCTCATGAGGGAGAAAAAAGTGGTGCATTACTTCTGAACCTATGAGTTTCAGTGTAGTTTGGTTTTGTGATCTCACTACAGAAATGCTGGTGACACTTTTCTGCATTTTCCTGTGTCTTCCATATGGGTCCTGTGGATAGGACGAGGAGTCTTACAAAACATTCAGTTATCTATTTGTTTCCTTGGCTGTCAGGTTTTCAAGTTTTTGGTATTGCATTGTCCCCCATTCTGCTATCTTGGTGTGACTGAGTTTGTTGATTTTTTTTTTTTGGCAGGAGATGGAGGGCAAGTTTTTACTTTTTAGGAATTGGTTTATATCTCTAGATATATGAGTGGAGAATTCTGTGAGGGATTTCCTCCCCAAATCTTAACAGAGAAGTTGAATATTAACACTCAGAACTGAGAGAACTAATATTTAGCAAGTATCTACTACATTATACTATATATTATATTTATTATGCTTTAATTCTCATAATAACTCTATTTGATCATTGTTATATCTATTTCCAGGTATAAAAACTGATTCTGAGAATGCTAAATTATTTGACTAAGAAAGAAAATTATTAAAAATAACTGAGAAATTAAAATTATAAAATTAATTTTATATTTTCTTTCCAGTCTGTTATATATTGGCCAAAGAAATGATCTGATCAGTTTATAGTCTAGGTTTTTTGCATGACATCAGCTTTAAATACTAGCTATTACTATTTGTTACCTATTTTTTTGTGATCTGTCTCATTTTCATATTGCTCTCACATCAGAATTGTGTGAATTATACAAAAATTCATTTAAAGTACAGCTAGAAACAATTATTAACTGAAAGTTAAGTTCATGATTATTTTTATTTAGTGGAAGACAGCTAGATTTTGTAACAAAAAAAATTCCGTCCCTCAGATGGGGTATATCTCTTTTCTTTGGTAAAGTTGCTGATGGTTGATGATCGGGTAGTCCAAGACAATCGGATAAGATAAATGCAGGTGGTACCCCATTTAAGGGTACTTTGCCTATATCTCTCATGACACTTATTGTGATCTGCTTTATATTATATTTATTTATGTACAGAGTTTATCCTCTTAGCAGAGTAGGAAATCATTTAGTTAACCTACGTATTTTTATATACTTTGGCTAATATTAAGGTGTTTTTTAAAAAAGTTATGAGTACAGACATTTATTTACCTAAGGTACTTTTAATATAGTTAAAATATGACTCTTACTCATAAAATGTATAAAGTATATAAAATGCTAAAATATTTAATTAGTCGAAGTTATCACTACAATTTAGTTTTGTGGAGAAGTGGAATAGGCATGTGGATTCGAACTCTGGTTTTGCATCTCACTTCTCCAATGTTGTCTGATTATTCTGGCATTGGCTTTGAGAAGCAAGGGATGAGGTCTGGATGGCAATGGGGAAGGTCCAAGTTGTTATGCCAAATCAACGTTTCCTCAATATTTCCCAGGATTCTCCTTGAGTAGAGAGTTCTGTGGTAAAATATGCATGAAAAATGCTGCATCTTATATTCTCACTGAGAAATTAAAAATGCATGCTAGTATGATGACATGAAAACCCCTGCATTAAAGACATATCTTTAATTTTGTTTAACCCGTTTTATATGATACCTATTAATGCATTTTTGAAAGTGTTCACTTTTACAGTTGTACAAGAAAGATTATCTGTCTAGCATCAGCATCACCTGGGATCTTGAAGAAAAGCAAATTTCAAGTACTGAATCAGAAACTCTGCAGGTGGGGTCCAGCAATCTGTTTTAGCAAGACTTCCAAGGTGATCTCATACCTGCTAAATTTTGAAAATCTCTACTTAGAATAATTAATCATTTTTTCCAGATGTTCTGAATTAGGTAATAAAATTGTCTTCTTTGAGCAGTGAATCATTTAAGTACTTTAATAGACTTGATATTCACCTGGGGTGATTGTTAGAAATGCAGATTTCTGAGCCTCACTCCAACCTACTGGATTGGAATTACCTGGGGTGGGACTAAAAATTCAGCATCTTTAACCAACCCTCCCCCCCCCCATGTAACTCTGTGGCAAACAGTCCTCAGAGCACATTTTATTAATGTTCCCATAGATCTGTAGGGTTAAGAATGCCACTCCTGGATTCCCTTGATGTTTGGATTTTGAATAAATCCAAACTTGTGCCTCTGTCAGAGAAGAGGCCAGAATAAATGAGGAAGTGTTGAAGCCTGTGTGTTTAATGGTCTGATCTTTTATTAAAATGAGGAATAAATACGATAGGTTTTAAACTAAACATGCCTGTTGATTAATGAATGAACATGTGATTAATCTATAAAGTTTGGAATTATGCAAATTGGAGCATATTCACTTAACTTTCGGCATCCTCTCTTGGGACACAATGGAACACCTTTTCTCAGAAAGTAGTGATCCCGAAGAGTAGAGGTGCCCGGGGTCATTAGAGTAAACCTTGGGATGCCCCCTGGCCAGGTAGAGCAATTCATCAAATTAGTTTTGTGGCACCTCCTTGAGTTTTAATGGCAATAACAGTTAGTTGGACATAATGCATGCAACACTTTCTGGGCTCATTATCTTTGGAGCTAACTCTTTGAAAAAGAAAATCAGGGGATTGACATTATCCGGGATACCTTTTTAAAGATATTGTGGCCACTAATAAACTGCCTTGTATGTTCTATCTATCTAGCAGGAGGTGTTCTAAGATGAAAGTCCTTGTGAAGGTAGCTCAAATATTATTTAAACATTGTTGGATAAGCACAGATAAACATGTTTGAGGTTAAAACTAGGTCTGCATTTTTAGGAAAGTCAAGGGCACAACTACTTAGGTATTTCCAATGTTATTTTGAGAAAAACAAATAGAAAACCACTGATTTTTGAATATACAATGCATGACTGTGTATCAAATCACATATTTATTTCTCATACCACTTTCCCTCATGGGTTTTTAACCTGAAAAAGATAAACTACCAACTTTAATGGACTATTCCAAAATGAGAACAGCTAAGTTCTACATGAAACTCTGGCATTGCAATCATTCTAATAGTTGCATAAAAAGCTGTATTTAGGAAATGATAGCATATTCACTGTACCAGAATTTTAAATGCATGGCCAATTAAAAATTAAAGGAGTCCTTGAATATGTTTCAAACATTCTGATAATCCTACTTAAAAATATTTATCACCATAACCATACCCATAAATATATACCACTCTTGTCTTTCTTACAGATCAGTAAGTGCCTAGGCAATGACAGGAAAAAATCCTGGGGTATTAACAAAGTACTTCTTCTCTTGAATTCCTTATACTACCTGTCCTTTTTCCTATCCTAGGCAGTTAGAGTTTTCTACTTTCATTGCCTCAGAGAAGGGATGACACAGAAACTTGTAGATAACAAACGAGTCAAATTCTTGGCATTAGGTTTTCAAAAGTCTAGGATAGCTCATTATCAGTAGATTTGGAAAAATGAAAAAGATGAAGAACTGGGCTTTGCTGTTTCCAGACTGAACAAAAGACTTGGACCAGAAAGGGAGAGTGGAAGAGGCTTCTTTCCTGCCACCCTCCAAGCTGAACGTAGGGGAAACCACACATTCCTACATTGGTTTCTGGGCTCTGAGAGCAGGAGTGAATGGACTCTGCTGATAAGAAAAGTCCACAGATGACCCACAGAGTTGTTGCACACCCTGGCTTGACCTTGGAGTGATAGAGTAGAAACGGCCGTAAGGACACTGGTAGATGGGCTTAAATAGGATCATTAAAATTCTCCAGGGGCCAGCTGTAGCCCAGTGGATAGGGC
>PVKH010012491.1:0-17259 GCA_004027955.1 Chaetophractus vellerosus
AGCCATGGGCTTTCCCAGTGCATGGGGATGTTCAGAAGTTCAGAGGGCCCCAAAATGCTGCCAAGACCCATCTGTCTAGGAGATGATGCCTGTCACCATGAAAGAGTTACTGTCACCTCTGGAAGAACTGGAAGCTGCAGACAGCACTGCCCAGTGAGGCTGGAAACAGCCAGGGGAGGCTGACACCCTCAGAGGTGGTCAGGCACATGTCTAGAGTGTCCCCTGTAGCCCAAACCACCTCCAATAGCTGTTGAAACCCTAGGCTTAAATAAGGGAGGAATCCAGAAAGGAAAGGAGCCCCAGCCTTGCTCATGGCCCACAGCATTGTCCCTTTGACTGATACCCAAAAAGGAGCCTGAGACACTGCTGTAAGGACCCTTGAGGCGCCCGTGTGGACTGTTCTGCTGGGACTGTGCCCTGCACACCTAGGCACATTGAGCTCTGTGGTGGAGAGTATTTCTTATTTTGTTGTGGTGTGAGGGTTGGGTGGGGTATATGGGTAGGCCTGGAGCTGGAAGCAGAGCAGGGATCCAGGTCAGAGCTGGAGGCAGAAATAGAGGGGCCTTTGACAAGGTTTGGAATTTACTGGAGTGTGAAAGAGCAGCTTCACTAGTTTCAGTTTGCCTTGAAACCATGCAGCTCCACAGGTGAGAAAGCCTGGCAAGGGCAGATACCACCAAATGTTCTGTGAATGGTCTAAATTTTACATTAACTGATGGGTGAGGCAGAACCCCAGTTAATAGGGCCAAAAGGAAGAACTCTAGTCCTCTGTGCACTCTGAGTTGACAGCCATGGGTTTCCAGGGCAAATCCAAGATTGGATTTGTCAGACAAATCCAAGCAGTTACAGATTTCTTCTCTGCTACATCCTGCCCACTGCATAAACTGCCTGAACTGTATTTCAAGGTGCAGCAGAACTGAAGGCTCATGGGTACTGTCATTTGGCCCATTGAGGTTATGGACTGCCAGCCTCTGCCCATCTAAGGGCCTGCAGCATCTGAGACTCAGTACTTCCTGCACATGTACCATGAGTAAGATGTTCACAGCAGCATAGTTTCAGCTCCAGCTGGGCTAAGAAACATAGAAAAAAATCATACAGTAGCCACCACAATCTGGATTTTCAAACATTTTTGTTCCTTATGTATTAGAAATCAAAGCCAGAAATTAGATGTTGAAATTAATTTGGTCTACTGTCAGAACATTTTTCTTTCACACAATGACAGGTCTTAAATTCAATGTGGAGTTGCTTAGGCATTGGAATGTGGGGCATAGACCTGTGCTTGCCTTCCACTTTTCATTAGACAGATTTAATGTCAATTATCCCTATCAGAGAATGGCAGTAGATGGTGGAGGAGGAATTGAAGTGTTTGTCCATTTGCATGTAGAGTGGCCTGCCCATGAGATCAGATTTACTTCCTGCCCAGAAGCCTCTTAGTCTGCTTTTCTTCCTTTCCCTCTCTTCACTAGTTTTCTCCAATGACAAGACCATGCAGTAGTTTAGCTTCTACAGAGTCAGGGCTACCTTTCCACCATCACAGGAGAGGGGTAAGGAACAGCTTAGTAGGATTCCAGTCACCCAAGCACTGAGCTTTCATCTCCCCCATAGGCCATTAGGTTTATACAGATTGAGGTTCCAGTGGAATTGGGATGCGGAAAGCAATGGGAGAAATGCAGGCACAGTGAAAATGTGAGGGTTCTACAAATAAGAAATCAGAAGAATGGAAGAAATTGCAAGGAGAATATAAAATAAAAGAAGAGATCAGAGAAGAAATGACTCAGGGACAGAAACATTTGGGAATATAACTTAAAATGATTCTGTGAAAACAGAATATGAAATGGAAAGAAGAAAAAAATGCTTAGGATGTAAATATAGTGGAGAAAGAGTAATTTAATAGACAGGAACTGAACATCATAGGTCTCTAAAATTATAATAGCTGAATATTAGATTTTGTCAAGGTCCTAATTTTTCTTTTGAATGTCAGGATTGTCAGTGCTTAATCCAGTATTATAAACAAAAAAAGTAAAATGGAAATGCATGAACTAATTAGGAATACTCTCCTTATCTAAGGATTATGATGAACCAATTAGTCAGTGTTATGCTCCTAGTGGCCAATATTAAAGTCATAGAAAGCCCCTATTATCATTTTATAACATTTGTATACTGAAACACGTGGTCAGGAAAAAATGAAGGAATGGAGGAGTAAGGAATTTTTCTGTCTACTTGGCAGAAGACAGTGTAATGATATAAAGCAAGAATGTAAACATGAAACACATCTGGGTGTTTTATTCCTTTCCTGCATTTCTTACTTCTTGTGCAATCTTTTGTTTGTTTGAATTTATGATTTATTAATATGCATCAACAAAATCAATTTGGGGGAAAATTGTATGCACCCTCTGATTACGACACTGTAAACGTTAAAAAATGTATAATTAAAAAACGGGAGAAAGAAACCAAGTGTCCTAACAGGTGATGGAGGTAGGTGCTGATACTGCTCCTCTACCTTTTCTAGCTTGAACTTGCCTGCGAAGTATTTCCACTGAAACAATTAATATGTAATTAAATAAAAGCGGCTTCGGCCTCCATCCTCAGTCTCCCTGCCTGTGGTCTGGAGGACCCAAATCTTGCCTGCTTCCCGCCCCTCTGAGCTGCTGCTCCCCTGCTCCCCTCCAGCGGAGGCAGCGGAAGGCCTCCCCTGGGCCAGCGGAGCCCACCTTCCCGCTCCTGCCCACCGCCACCTGCAGAGGGCCCCAGCGTGGTCTGCCGGGCACTGCCCTTCCTGCAACAGCAAGTGCGGGGCCAGGAGCGCTGCGCAACACGGAAAGAGACCATGGCAGTCAACCCCCAAACAAACACAATTCCCGTGGGTGGCGAGGAATGATGGGAAGGAGGGGGCAGCTGACTCTGAGCTGGGCCGCTGGAGTGGTTTTACGGTGACCCTCTGGACACCTCCACTGCCTCCTGGCCCTGACAGTCTAACTCATTCACTGTCTGGCCCTTTACAGAGAAAGTCAAGAAACATGGAGCCCAGATTTGGGGGTCTTTTCTGTGGTCCTGGGGAAGGCTACCCGGAAAATGGGGCTGCTGGAGGCCTGACTGAGTGGATGTCTGTAGGATTGCGCAGGATCCCTGTGGAAGGAAAGAACCGCCCTCGCTCAATGCCACCGGTTTCTCTTCCTCCTCTCCTAATCCCAGCGTGGGGCGAGGAGGGGACGACAGGCTCCACACTCCATGGAGGTGAGTGCCCGCGAGCAGCAGGCACCTGACTGGGTGGGGGGATGGGGGGGCACCTGCCCTAAGAAAACCTGCGGCAATCTGAAGCCCCTGGCTTGGATCATGTAAAGCCCAGGGCCAAGAGCTGGTGGTTCCAGGCGCCCCCCTCCAGCCCCCTGCCCATAGAAGCGGGTCAATTAGCAAACCTGATGGGTGGGAGGCTCTTAAGCTCTGGACAAATTGCTGTGATTGTGTTACCCTTAGGCTCCCACCTGCTTTGGCTGCCTGCCCACCAATTATCCCCTTTTTTCTCCTGCCAGTCTCCTCTGGCCTCTACTCTGCTGGTGCTGGGGAAGGAAGTCCTGCTTCTCTGCAGCCTGGCTCCTGCCCTCAGGCTGCCATCCCCTCGCCATGCCCACCTCCCTGCTTTACATCAGGGTCAATCTAACCCCACCCCCTTCTGACATCATCCAATGGAAACTGCTCCCAGACATGCTGGCCATCCAGTGGTTACTTCCCAGCCTTGACCAACATTGACATCCCTGCTCACTGGCACCCCACAAGCACCCTTTCTTGCTGAAGCTGGCCTGCCTCCACTCCCAGGACATGCTCCCATTCCCTTGGCACTGGCCCCAGTGGGTGCTGCCTCTCCCATGCTGCCTCCAGCCCCTGCCCCCTCACTGCTTCAGGAGAGAGCCTCACTACTTTCTACTACAGTCCTGCTCCCACTCTGCCCCTCTGAAGTCCGTTCCCAACAACACGGACTAACTAGACTTTTTGAAAAGTGACTTATTTCAAATAGCCCAATTAAAATATAGGCAAGGGATCTGAAAAAATAAATTTCTCCAAAGAAGGTATACAAGTGAAAATAAACACATAAAGAGATGCTGCACATCAGTTGTCAATGGCACCACTTCTCCCCCACTGGGGTGGTTTCATCAAAAAGTCAGATGCTAACAAGTGTTGGTGAGGATATGGGGAAATCATAACCTCATACGCAACCAAAGGGAATGTAAAATGGTGCACCGGCTTTGGAAAAACAGCCTCACAGTTCTTCAAAAGGTTTGACATAGCTGCCATCTGACCCAGCAATTCCATTCCCAGGTGCACACCCAAGCCAAATGGCAACATCCATCCTCACAAGCTTGGGCACCTATGCTCCGGGAGCATTGTTCACACCCCTGCTGTGGGGCCCTGGGCTCAGAACCACTGCTCCACCATCCCAGAACACGGAGGCACCTCTGCTCCAGAGCATCAGAGAGCTTAGGACCCTGAGCACCAGGCATGCACTAGGGCTGCCAACACTCGGTGAGTGTTACCGGCCTCACTCTGTCCCAACATGGAGTCACCAGCACTCTACATGGGCCCCTGCAAGAAGGAGGCCCCAGGAAGCACAGGAGGATGAATGGGAGGCTTGGGGTGGCCAATGGACTGTGCTTTCAAGAGCTCCTGAGCTGTGTGCTCATCGAAAAAAGATTGCCAGTTCAGCCAGGGAGGCTCCTGGTGGCCTTGGACCACCTTTCTGTCATGCCCCATCTGGAGCTCACTGTTATGCTCCCATATGCTTAGTCAAGGGATCTCTTGACTGATCCCTGTCCCTCTAGACTCAAGATGAGCAATCTCACTTGTGTAGCCGGATTTTGTCTAGGTCCTTGGTTAAACTGCAAGAAATAAATTTCAAGAGCATGCCACATTGATTAGGCCAGTAATTTATTAAGGTAGGGAGGGAAGAAAAATGGGAGAAAATAACAGAACATGGGTCTCAGAGAGAGGAAAGGGCTGAAGAATTATAAGGTGGGCTGATTTACAGACTACAATTGTCCATTATAGATTATAAATGCCCAGGTTTTACTTGTGTGGCTACCATGGCAGGGAAAAAGTGGTGAGAGTAGGGCACAGAAGGCAGGAACAGGGGTCAAAAGGCAAGAGAGACAAGTTGCAGTTCCAGCTTTGTGCTTGCTTTTTAACCCATTAATTATTCCACACCTTTGCTAATGGCACAGGAGTCCCAGCTGTTTGCTGTTTTGATTGATTACCCCACCTATAAAACTCCTGGGAGGGCCCAATGATAAGGTCCCTGGAGAATATCCAGGGTTTCTCCTGGTTTCCAAAGGAAAGCTTCTTCTGAATGGGATTTTCTCACAAGGATCTTACAGCAGCCATCTTGCAGGTACTGATGTCCACATGGACTTTTTGCCAGGTCCAAGATCCATCTATTGATTCCCTACCTAGCCTGCTTTACCTGGACAGCCTTCTGTGTCCAAACACCCCTCCCTATGAGCTCCTCTGTCACCCCCTCCACCCTCTGCACCTGCTGTGTCCTTATGCATCACACTCACAGGTCTCTGAGCTACTTTAGGACAGGTATTGGATGAGTCAGGCTGGATTTCCCACCATCATCCAGCACTATGTCCAGCACACAGGAAGCCCAAGGGATGTATGTCACATGACCATCCTCTGCCACCCCCATTGGGGCAGGCACCTTTTCTGGGGTCACACTGCCCTGGGTCAGGTCTATGTATCCTGCACAGAGCCTGGCACATGTGACTACCTCTATGGACTGTGTTTATTCAGTGAACTGTGGATTATGCTGTCCACTTTACAGAAGAGGAGACTGAGCCTGGAAAAGGGGTAGTAGCATTTCCAAGGTCACAGAGCTGGAAGTGATGGAGCCAAGAATGGAGCCAAGGAAAACCTGGCTCCAGAGCCCTTTCCATACACTTTAAACACATTTCTCTGAGTCAGTTCTGACTCTAAGGTTAAAGCACTGAATGCCTTGCTACTGAGCTAAACACTATCATCATCATCCACTTTATCAAGGAGGAAACTGAGAGGTTAGCCACTTGTCTAAGATCACAGAATTAAGGAGTGGTGGAACTAAGACTTGAACCTGGGTTTAACTCCAGAGCTCTTAACTAGCCCACTGCAATGACTCTTATGCTGGCACATTTACTGGGAGCCAGGAATGGTGTTAAACCCTTCTCATCCATCAGCTCAGCCTGGGGCAGGAGATAGCTCAAGAAAGGCTCCCAGCAGGAAAAGGGACAGGACATGACCTAAGACAGGTAGGAATCTGTTCTGAATATTCACTCAGGCTGAGACAGGAGGACTGAGCGGACTGTGGCAGAGACAGGGAGGTGAATGTCAGCTGCATTTAGCCAAAGAGGCTTATATAGGAGATCAGCAAGGAAAAACAGCTACTGTGCTTCCCAGAGAGGAGGCCAGATGTGCTTCCCAATTGGATCCTTGGCATTGCCCAACACAGGGCTAGTACCAGGAAACTAGGCTGAAAAACTAATTAACTCCCCCCATCCTAAAATCCTGACCATCACCTCTGCACTGGGCTGGAGGAGTGTGCCTTCTCTGGGCTGTGGTCACCCTGGGTAATTGAGGCAAGTTAGTAACAGAGGAGAAGATGAGCCACAACATGGCTGGCAGACAACATGGCCAGCAGACAACATGGCTGGCAGACCACGTGGCTGGCAGATAACATGGCTGCAAGACCTCACTGGGACCTTGAGTGTAACCATGAGGTCCCAGTTGCTCTTTCTGGGACTTCCCCTTGGCCACAGATATTCCAAACAGTCCTTACCATTGGTCCCACAGTTGGTATTGGTTAACCCAATACAGCTGGTATTAGAGTAACCAATACCAGCTGGGGCCCATCTGCTTATCATTTGGAAGGGGGGAGGGGATAATTAACAGTTAAAAGTTAACCACACAAGGTGGAGTACGCTCTCTCTGCCTAGAGGAGCCCACACCAAATCTTGGTGTGTATTTCCATCTTTCCCATTTCTCAGCAATCTCTGTTCTTTCCCCCATTTCCCAAATAAATTCTTTTCACTGGCCTAAATAAACTGGCACATTCATAAATTCATTTATGCATCATAGCCAAGAACCTAGAGGAATCCAATGCTTCCCTTCTTCATAATGACTGTGCCCAGGCCTGGGTCTCCAACCCCCAGCCCTTATTCACCTCCTTATCCCTGGTGCCCAGCACAGGGCCTGGCACAGGAGCTTTGGTGTTTACTCCCATCTGGCCCCTATGTCTGTGGGGCACTTTTCCTTTTGATCACACCATCCTGGGCTCTCTTGACCCCGCAGGTCCTGGGGACTTTTCTGCCACTGAGCTCTACCAACTGGGGCTGTCCCCCTCAATGACCATCTCCTTGCAGAATCAAGGTGGGGGGCATAGGGGCAGGGTTCAGAGCCTAATGCAACCTCTGGAGCCCAGCACCCAGGAGGCCTCAGGAAATGCTACTGAGCTCTGGCCACCCTCTTTGCCCTCTTTGGCCCAGTACTTCCCCTCCTGAGGACCAGTTTCCTGCCCAGCAGGCAGGAGAAAGAATGAATGAGCCTCCTGCCAGCTGGAATCCCTCTAATTGCCCTCTGGATCAAAGGCCACACAGGGCCCTCCTGGGGCACCAAGGAGACCCAGGCTTATTTCAGGACTGGACAGAGAAGGCGGCCTGGGGGCTGAGCCTGTCCCCTCTCCTCCACCCTATCCGTCCAGGCCAGCGTGGCCCGCCTGCCCCAACCCGGGCTTCCATTCCCCGGAAGTTGCCACCATTTCCAGCTGCGGCGGGGGAGGCAGGGAGGACAGAGGTGGCCCGCTTCCCGGGAGGCTGCAAGTGTGGGCAACCGGAGGCCCCCAGAGCAAGCTCCCCAGGGCACGCGTACCCTTCTCCAGGCTCAACCCCAGAGCCCAGCGCATGCATACTACCTGCGCCGACAAAACGCCTCCTCCCAGCCCTTGTGCAATCATCTTATCCAAGCCATTTGGAGATACAGGATTTGCTTTTGCAATGCAAAAAGGCAAGGGACCTTATGGAGAAGAAGAGGCAGGAGCCATTTGTTGAAAAAGCATCATTGGTCATTCAGAGATGCTAAGGATGGTTCTTATCCAAACTGTATGGTGGTAAAGGCCCTGCTAGTTGTGGTTATGCCCAGAGCAGGGCTAACTGGGTGGTCACTCAAAGGGAAACACATCTAAGTGATACAACAGTAGCTATAGCATTGGTAAGAGATATCACCTGATTACATTTGCAAGTTTGTTTTCACCTTTTCTTCCTCACTGTGTCAGATTAAATCCCTTCATCATCTGAACTCTAGCTTATTTCATGACACACATTTTTTTCCCAGGATTGAATAGAAAACACAGATGCTGGAGACCAGCAGGATTTTTATTTAGGAATAACAGTTTAATTTAGGATGTGTGAATTGTGATTCCTTAATAAATCACCTCCTGCCTTTCTTAGCAGTTCCTGTCTGGGGGAGTTGAATGGAATTAGTGCCATTGTTTGCACTCATTAGAGTGAGAGCCATGTTGGGTGAGGAATTACCCAGCAAGGGTTTGTCTGGGTAATGTGACACCCCACTGGGAAATACTATCCCTCTGTATATTATAGGCACCTGGGCCACTTCTCTCCCTCTACAGCCCAAGCATCCAATATTTTGGGCATGTTTTCCTCTTACTTTATTCAAACATACTGCATTCTTTTTAAAGTAGCATGGAAATCAAACTTATGGATGCATCATTCTTTCCAAAATTAATGGATTCTAGTACAGCATAAGTTACTAGGAGTTATCTTTAATAAGAATAGTCTATAATCCTTTAGAGGAAATGAAACTTTTTCAAATTATACTTATAGAGAACAATAATGATTTAAATCAGAATCTGAATATTCACTGACTATGTACAATAACCAATGTTAACCTAATTTCATGGACTCTCCAGATTATATCTCTCCTTTAAAATCATAGTGGGACCCCTATGTTTATATTTGAAATGCTCACAATGAAATTGTGAAATCAGAGTTTATTTGGCTTTCATTAGATGATAAAATGAAGTCTGGATAACTTGCTGAGTATCACAGATGAAGAGAGTGGCATAATGGCTCTTTAATTCAGTCTGCTTCTGGAGTCTGAGACCTTAGCTTTTTAGGGTAACACACTTGCACATACATTCTGAGGTCATTTGAATATAGCAATTTGACAGTAAAAGACAAAGCCAGGACAGTGAAAGTTCAAATTAAGAAATAGGACAACACTTGTAGGGCCCTTGGCCACAACTCAAATATAACTTTATGCATCCCCTCAGCATTTGCCTGCTTGAAAACCTAGGTTTCCCTCTCTACCTCACACTAGCAGTAGGATATTCATCCAAAACAGCTTTCCTCCCCCAGGTCCACTAGCACTTTTTTAAAAACCCCATAATCCAATCTATCACCAGGGGAGCTTAACTATTGATAATTTGGTCTAAGATTGTTGAATTTTTACATTAATATTATCAGGCCTTTCCTTCTCAAGAAATTTTCTCCTAGTATTAATGACCACATCAGTTTCCTCCTAGCTTTAGAACTGCCTGAAAATCAAGAAGAGCATAAAAAAAGACGGTTGCTGGTGGCTTCTGAAGGCTTCTGAATCCCACACACTCTGTGTCTCCTGGCCCAAGGCAGAGTTGATGGAGCAGCATTTTCTCCACTGTAAAGAGCAGGCCTGGGGGCCAGCTGTAGCCCAGTTGGTAGGGCACTGGTTTACCACATAGGAGGCCCTGGGTTTGGTTCCTGGGACCTCCTCGAGAGGGCAGACCACCTTGAGAAGGCAAGCCACCATGGGCAGGGCAAGCTCCCGCGACCAGGCAGGCTGCCGCATGGTGAGCTAACTCGGCGGGTCGCAGCATGGGGTGGGGGTGGGGCGGCAAGCAGACATGGAAGAACACAAGAATGAACACAGCAAGAACAAGCAGAAAGGGGGGGGGTGATATGTAATTAAAAAAAAAAAATAGCAGGCCTGGGATTCTGCAGAAGAGGTACCAGGGCCCCAGAAGATGTCAGCCCTGAACTCAGAAGACTCTGGGTAATGGCTACTCCCTTTCTTACCCCAAGCTGGCTAGGTCAGCTGTCTTGGGACAGCTTTTGTTCTCTTAACATTGTCTATCTACATAGTGAAATTTCATTTACCAATGTAAACATTCAATTTGGGGATTTCAACTTATTTCTAACATCATATTTTTATACATTTCCCAACTTCTATGTTTTTGCAATAATCATCTTCAACATGTGTAATTTTGATTTGTGTGTGTTGACTATATTGCAAGGTGTTAAAGTATTGGGTTGCAAGAATATGTGCATTATAAATTAATTCATATATTCTTATTGTCCTTTAAATTACTGTACAAATGTAACTTCTTCCAGATTTATACATGTTATAAAAAGGGGGAGAAAATGGATTAAAAATCAGATTTTGTTTCACTTTAATGCCTTTGCCCTGAATTGTTACAGTGTCTTCTGCCAAATTCTCCTTTGCCAAATACACTCCATTCCCTAATTTTCTACTGATCTACCTGTGTTTTAAGGTGAAAATTTTATAAAAAGTTGACAGGGACGTTTTATGAGCTCTTATTTTCTTTTTTAATTGTACCTCAGATGCACAACCCTATGTTGCAGATTGATCATAATCCTCAATTCATGACTATAGTGCATTTACCTTACCTTTGAGGTTTTCAGAGCCGATTAAGACACTTGACCATTAGATGGCACTAACAGAATTTATTGGATGGCACTTGAACAGGCTGCCACGGAGGGGCAATTCTTCCCTACATTGGACCAGACAGATGGTGCAAAGGACCATCAGAAGGGGAAGAGGGCCATAGGAGTGGAATCTTAGCACTCAGGGTGATGTCTGAGAATCAGCATGATGGGGTGTCTCTGGGTCAGAGATTTCCTAGGCACAGAATTTATAACAGGATTTACACTTTCTATGACAAGCAGATATTAGAAGCAGTTTTGCAGGGTATACAAAACAAATCAGCTGTAAATGGAATAAGAAACACTTATTTGGGCTATTTTTAAGACAGTTGTATGTGTAAGGATTTGGGTTTTGCATCGGGGTGGTTTTGAGGGGGACTGAACTGCCCTGGGCTTCCGGGAAGAGTAGAACAACACACAGGACAAACACAGGGGCCATCTTTGGATCATTTATGTACCAATTACACACTTCCATCACGACCTTCCCTCTTTAATTCTCTGTTCACAATCTCTTCCTTAGGGATAACGTACATAACACCTGTAAGCTCTCCACCAAAAACACAAACTAGGTCATTGACATTTTTAAATTATCAACAATCCCAAATGCATTTCATAGACACACTAGCATCATTTGGGGATCTGAGGTTATAGAGCTCTGTCTGTGGCTGAATGGGTAAACGCATTTTAAAACTCATTGTTAAGAAATCCATTGTTGTAAATATAAGGCCATCTTTGAATCTACTTTTTAGTGAATGTGTGATTTTCCTGTTTCCTAACTTTCCAACACTTAAGTTCAAAACAGCCAACCTAAATTCTGAGTTGGGTATTCCATTACTTACTTTCATATGGTTTTATTTTATGAATAAGTAGCTACATATATTAGTAAGGACTTAGTAAGGGATCTGCGCTTTTCACCTGACTGGCAAAGGTGTCTGTGGAACAAAAGGGTTAAGAACCCCATATGGTGCTAAACCTTGTGATCCAAAGAGTAAGTAATCTGCAAGACTGATGACCTGTGCAAACTACCCACACCCACCTCTCTAATATAAGAACATGTAACCCACACTGTGCTCAGAATCCTGCAATTTTACCACAAAGAAAACCAAAGGTTGATAAACCAGGCAGTTCTACGACTGTGAGTAACATTCATGAGTTTAAAATACCTCCAAATACTATACTGAAAAATAAAGATACTTTAAAAGAAGTATAAAATGTACTGAAAATAACACCTTATAAATATATAGGAATACAATGTAAATTAAATAAGTGAAACTTGTGTGTGTGTATATACATATCTGAAATTTAAGAAAAACATTTCATGTAAGGGATATGTAAAGAAATAATATGTAAAATAAGTTGAACAAGGTTAAAAATATATTTCTTAAATGAAAAGAGGTAAATTAAAAAACAATTTTGGCAACATTCTTAGAATAATTGCATTTTTCAAAACTGCAAAGATAACAATATTAAAATGGGCTGTGATGGACACAAGCCACATATCATAAAGCTGAGTTCAAGTATATCAGTATAAATAAATAATTAAATTTAATAAAATATTTGAAAAGAATAAAGTAAAATTCTGAACTGCAAATAGAACCAAAACAGAACACATCAATCTTAGCAAAAGACAACAAAAGAAAATCCAAAAGTAAATAAATCATAATGATAAATAACCCTACAAAGAAAAATATGCAAACACTTTTAAACTGTGCAATCATACAATTATCATATACATATTGATATATTAAAGCTAAACTATAAGGTAAATAATGGAATAATCAACTCAGAATTTGGTTTGGTTACCTGGAATTGGAAAGTTGGGAAGATGGAATACAGGAAAATCACACACACATGCAAAACTAGATTGCAGGATTGACCTTATATTTACACCAAGAAAGGATTTGTTAAAAATGAGTGTTGGGAAGTGGATGTGGCTCCCACAGTTGGGTGCCTTCCTGCCAAATGGGAAGTCCCAGGTTTGGTTCCCCAGTGCCTCCTAGAGAGAACTAGCAAGACGGCAAGCTAACACAACGGGTTGGTGCAGTGAGGTGATGCAACAAGAGAATGCAATGAGATGATGCAGTGAAGAGACACAATAAGAAAACATAATGAGAGACACAAAAAGTGAGTTAGCTCAAGCCACTAGGCAACTCCCACCCACATGGGAGGTCCTGGCTTCAGTTCCCAGTGTCTCCTAAAAACTAAAAAAAAAAAAAAAAAAGAAGACAAGCACACAATGAACAGACAGAGAGCAGACAGCCAGTGAAAACAATGGGGGATGAGAAACAAAAAATAAAATAAATCTAAAGAAGAGAATGGCAAATTTACTTTTTCCATTCTACCCATGGGCAGAGTTACACAATCTCAACCCCGCCCACCCCCCCGCCCCAAATGAGACTGGTACATTTAGGAAATGTAGAGTATGGAAAGGCAAGTCCACTAGAAATTATACTTAAGTTGGCTTTAGAAAAGAGGATAGATTTGGAGGTGCTGAATTTTTCATGCCTTGAGCTCCTAAACTCTACTATCAGATAATTCACTCAATCTCTATGGAGAGAATGAAAAGGGAAGGAAAGAATCTAAAAATATTCATAGTAAAATTAAACTTTTATAGGATCTGGAAGAATGGGGAAGATGATTTTCCACAAAATGATTTCAATGTATTGAGGTGCTCTGTGAAGAGACAAATGCAATCATAATGTTAGGTTTAAAAATACAGTTCTAAGCTCTAAGCTCTATGCTATTTTGACTTGGTAAATTAAAAAAAATGACACTAGGGTTAAAATAAAAGAGTGGACAAAGATTTATCTAAATTTAGTCAATGCTAAGATGATTCTCATTTTAACATTTCTGAAAATGTGTATATCTTGAAATTGGTTGTTTCTTTGCATGGTGACATGGTTTAATTAGTAGCCATTTTCTTTCTTTGTGACCTGTACAATGACACGTCTTACAATGATTGGCTTCTTACGAAGGAATTATGATTCCAGGCAAATATTAAGCAAACAAAGTTCAGTGTAGCTCTAGTAGTTCATCTATCTTGGCCTCTCTTTAAAGACTACTCAGAAATATTCTTGAAGAACTAAGTTATATTAATTGAAAGGAGATTAAGAGTTATAACTCAGCATAAAATATTTGTCTGATCATCATAGCCTGGAGAAAATTAATCCAAAAGAAAAATGTTAAAATTAATGGAATGCATATGAAAAATTACAGAATTAAGAATCATTTGGCCTACATAAGTTTTATATTAATGCTACTCAAATGGTCTGTAACATTAGCACAACCTGGTTGTCTATTAGAAATGTAAATATTTCTGCCCTCCCCAGATTTATTGACTCAGAATACCTGGGATTGTGTACCTGAATCTACATTGTAATAAACCTTTCAAAGGAAATTAAAATTTAAGGAAATTTAAATTTAAATTCCAGTGTTCCAACTTCTTTCTTTGCTGACAGAGACAAAAATAATGCAAAGACAAAAACATTTGGGATTACATTTGAGGAGGATAATAAGAACAGACTGTGATGAGGAAAGAAGAAAAAGGATGTGAAAGCAGCAGAAACAACAGAAATTAAACAGAGGGATTGGATAACATGTCTCTGAAATTGTGATTGTTGATAGTTAATGTGAAGAATCTACTTTTTATTTTGGGTGGAGAGTTTACAGTTGCCTATTACATTGTTTTAAAGACAAATGGAATGGGAGAGGGAGAGAAAGAGAACATGATAAAAGTGTATTATTATTATGATCCAAATTTTTAAAAAGAAAATCAGAACTTATAAATCTCAGTGAAATTTTAATAACTTTCCCCCCTAAAAACATGCACAGATCATTAGAAATTAGTGTAAGTTAAATAAAATGACCATCTATATTTGGTATTGCTGGGAAATGACAGGAACTTTTTAGAAGATAAAAACAATGGGCTGAAGGGGCTTTCTGAGAAAATAGATGACTTCCTCTGAAGTTTCAGTTAAGCAAATCTCATGATAAACTAGTTTCTCTCCAGTAGCTATAGTTTATCTGAATAGATAAGCATACCACATTAATCAATGTTTATCTGTTCCCTGCCTTGCAAGACCTGTTTGTAAGTCCTTCTTACATCACAAGGAACTTCCATGATCCACTAAATGCCTTTATAAGCAGCTGTGATCAAGATGGTTATTGAAACTCTTACTCTCACTTCCCCACTGAAGCAGGTTAGTATAGGAAATGAGAGAAGGTTACTGGTCAGAACAGAGCCATGTGACCCCACCCAGAAACCCCCTGAAGGGAGGCAGTTGCTTGAGAACAAAGCTGTAACCATTACAGCTAAAAGGCCCCAAGACCATGGTCCTGAGGTCCTATTTGAAACTCCCTCAAAAGAAGCCCTGGATAACTCCAAACAGAAAGGCCTACCCATTGGTTCCTGAAAGATAACAGGTGAAGGTAGAAAGGCAATGAATCAAAACAGCAAATAGCTGAGATTCCTCCTTAATATGGGGAAAGGGGAGGAGGAAATGCTTTAAAAAGGCCCACCCTGAGCCCCAAGTTGTATGTCACCTGTAGCATGCTTGCACTCCTGTCTCAAGCATGTACCATCTCTTTTCTTGTTTCCTAATAAACTCTGTACCCTCTTGCCTTATAGTATGTCCTTAAATTCCTTTATGAGATCCAGCTAACCTAGAAGTCCAGAGAACTCCTGCAACCCCTTTTTGAGAGGTCCCTGCTCCAGGAATTTCTACTTCAAAAAACCTGCAGCTTTGATTATATTGGTGATGTTTTTCTTTTAATAAAGGGAATAGAAGGCAATGGAGAATTCAGCTGAAAGCACTGTTGTGATTCAGGGTGAGGGCATTAAATTTAAACAAATGTAGTTTTTAATCCTTTCCCCCCCCAGCTTCTTACTTCATGTGTAACTAAACAAGGTAAAGTATAAGGTACAGAAGGCAGGGTGCCTGTCAGAAAGAACCTTTGAATACAAAGTAAATGATATTTTTCTTATTCTTAGGACATTTTACTAAATCTGGACTTCCCCAACTTCTGTCCTCAGTGCTCCAGATGCAAAGTTGAATTTAAACTCAGAAACTATGAAGAAAAAAAGCCTGACACACTTAATATGTAAAAAATTAAATATATTTTGACTTCATCCAAAAATTATCCAACATAAATTGAGTTGAAAAGCAAAGAAAAAATCATGGAATTGTTTAGTGTTGTTCACAAAGTGCAATTCAATAAATATGAAGAGTTTCTTCAATGCAAAAGCAACAATAAGCTTGGCCTCATTAATGTCAAAGACCTGGAAATTAAAATAATGAGATATAAGTTTGACTAACATATTAGAAAATGTTAAATATTTTTATTATAATTCAAGTTGGTGAAAAAGCCTCCCAAATGCTGCTGGTGGAAATGAACTTGATTGTATTCTTGGAAATGCAATGTAGCATTAACATTTTAAATAAAAACATCTTTTTGACACAGGAATTCCACTTCTAAGAATTTTCCTACAGAATCCTTCCTAGAAACAAGGAATTATATTAGAAAAAAATCATGCTCTTTAGTAATGAGTGAAAAAAATAAGTGACTTTCTTGATATAGAAACTATGCAGCCGTTAGAAATAAAAAGAAATATATTACCTGGAGAAGATTTTTTAACACATATTAAAAGTAAAAATCCTTGTAATCCCATTCTAAGAGGTAGACATTGTTAAAGAATTGAAATAAATGTGAGTGTGTGTTGTGTGTGTGTGCATATTTGTGAAAACAACGGTTACTTCACAGAAGTGGTTATGAAGACTTCTAGGTAAATGCAATTGGTTTTTAAATTTTGTAATTTCTTTGGAAAAGTCTTATAATCTGAAAAATACTGCAAAGCAAAAGAGAAAAAAACAAATCTATGTACCTCAGGTTTTCAATTTCACCTCTTTTTTACTTACAGTCTTTCCTTTGGAAATTATTATTTTCATGGAATACAATTTTATTGATGAGTTGTTTAAGAAAATATTTTGAAGTCACAACAAAAATGATAAAAAGTTAGCAATATTTTATTTATGGAACTTGACTGTAAATGATGTAAAAACTACAAAACTTTCAAACAAATAGAAAGACAAGCAAAATGGCAGTCCAGTCATGCTTTTATACAGATCCCTTTGTTGTAACAATTTTGCATGAAAGATAAAATGTAAAAAGAGAAAATTTAAAGGACATATGGGGACTGAAAACCAAGAAAAACTGTTTTGTCTGCTGGAGACAGAACACACATAAAAAACACTGAACAAAGCTGAAGATGAGGATCTGCTGGATTGTGGATCCAGAAAGAGACAGCAGGAGGTGTAAAGCCAATTTCTGGGAGACAACTGAGATTAAAACTGTTCCTCATATTGCATTTTAAAATGTAGTCTCTTTAATCTAAAACTTAACCTATTTTCACTATTTTTAAATGAGCTTTTTTCTAAGCAAGACAATAATATAATATAGTACACTTTCAACAAGCAGTACCATCAATCTACAGGCAGATGTTTTGAGGGCTATAAAATATTTA
>PVKH010012492.1:6001-17354 GCA_004027955.1 Chaetophractus vellerosus
CCCTACTTCACACCTTATACAAAAATCAAATCAAAATTGGTCAAAGAACTTAATATAAGAACTAAAACTATCAAATTCCTAGAAGAAAACTAGGTAAACATCTCCAGGAACCTGTGTTAAGCAATGGTTTCTTAGACTTTATACCCAAAGCACAATCAACAAAAGAAATTAAAAACTTTTGTTCCTCAAAAGATTTTGTCAAGAAAATAAAATGACAAGATACACAATGGGGGAAAATATTTGGAAATCACATATCTGATAAAGTATTAATACCCAGAGTATATAAAGAAATCCTTCAACTTAACAACAAAAAGATAAACAGCCCAATTTAAAAAATCAGCAAAAGACTTGAATAGACATTTCTCCAAAGATATACAAATGGCCAGAAAGCATACGAAAATATGTTCAACATCATTAGCCATCAAGAAAATGCAACTGAAAACCACAATGATACCATTTCATACCCATCAGAATGGCTATTAACAAAACAAAAAATGTGTTGGAGAGGTTTTGGAGGAGTAGGAACACTCACTTATTGCTGGTTACAATGTAAACTGATGCAACCACTGTGGAAGATAGTTTGGCGGTTCCCCCAGAAAGCTAAGTATAGAACTACGATATGACCCAGAAATCCCACTATTAGGTTTATACCCAAAAGAATTGAAAGCAGGAACTTGAACACATATTTGCACACCAATATTCACAATGGCATTATTCACAATTGTCAAAAGATGGAAGCCACCCTAGTGTTCATCAACTAATGAATGGATAAATAAAATGTGATACACATACACACACAATGGAATACTATTCAACCATAAAAAGGATTGAAGTCTTGATACATGCAACAACATGGATGGACCTTGAAGACATAATGTTGAGTGCAATATGCTGTCTTTCAATCCAGGAACATGGAATATCCTTCCATTCATTTAGGTATTTCTTAAGTTCTTTTAGCAGTGTTTTGTAGTTTTCTATGCACAAGTCCTTTACATCCTTGGTTAGTTTTATTCCTAGATATTTCCTTTTACTTGCAATTGGAATGGAATTTTTTCTTGATATATTCTTCTGATTGTTCATTGCTTGTGTATAGACACACTACTGAAGTTTTTGGGTATTGATCTTGTAATCTGCTACTTTGTTGAGTTCATTTATTAGCACTAGGAGCTTCATTGTGAATTTTTTTCAAGATTTTCTGTACATAGGATCTTATCAGCAGAAAATAATGAAAGTTTTACTTCTTCATTTCCAATTTGGATACATTTTATTTCTTTTTCTTGCTTGATTGCTCTGGTAAGAACACCATAACAGTGGTGACAGTGGGAATCCTTGTCTTGTTCCTGATCTTAGAGGGAAAGTTTTCAATCCTTCACCACTAAGTAGGATATTATTTGTGGTTTTTCATACAGATCCATTATCATGTTGATGAAGTTTCCTTCTATTCCTAGTGTTCTAAGTGTTGTTATCAAGAATGGGTGCTGTATTTTGTCAGATGCCTTTTCTTCAGCAATTGAGTTAATCATGTGTTTGTATTTTTTTCTTTCATTCCGTTCATGTAGTGTATTACATTAATTTTATTTTCTTGCATTGAACTAACCTTGCATATCAGGGATAAATTCCACTTGATTGTGGTGTATAATTCTTTTAATAGGCTGTTGGATTCAGTTGTATTTTGTTGAGGACTTTTGCATCTATATTCATTAGAGATATTGGCCTGTAGTTTTCTTCTTTTGTGGTATCTTTATCTGGCTTTGGTATGAGGGAGAGGCTGTCCTCAGATATAGTTAGCGAGTGTTCTCTTTTTTTGGAAAAGTTTGAGCAGAATAGGAATTAAGACTTCTTGGAATGTTTGGTAGAGATTCCCTGTGAAGCCATCTGACTGTGTGCTTTTCTTTCTTGGGAGTTTTTTTTTTTTTAATTATTATTGATCCATTCTCTTTACTAGTGATTATTTTGTTGAAATCTTCTATTTCTTCTTTAGTCAATGTAGATAGTTTGTGTGCTTGATAATTTGTCCATTGAATCTAGGTTATCTATTTTTTTGTCATACAGGTGTTCATAATATCCTCTTATAGACATTTTTATTTCTGTGGTGTCAGTATTAATATTATCCTATTCATTTCTGATTTCCATTATTGGTAATTTTTTGTCAGTCTAGCTAAAGGTGTGTCAGCATTGTTGCTTCAAAGAACCAACTTTTGGTTTTGTTGATTCTATTGTTTTCTATTTCATTATCTCCACTCTAATCTTTATTACTTCATTCTTTCTGTTCACTTTGATTTAGTTTGCTCTTCTTTTTATAGTTATTCCAGTTTTGAAGTTAGGTCTCTGATTTGAAGTCTTTCTTTAAACAATTTTTAATAAACTTTATTTCAACTTCAAAAATAAAATAACAGACAAAAGGCAGCTCAACATACCATGTAAGCATCTTATTCGTGTAAAGATTTGAGCTATAAATTTCCCTTTCAGCACTGCCTTCACTGTATGTGCTTTGGTGTGCTGTGTGTTCATTTCCATTCACCTCAAGATATTTCCTAATTTGGCTTCTGATTTCTTCTTTAACCCATTGATTGTTTCAGTATGCTCATTAATTTCCACATATCTGTGAATTTTCTCCTTCTGCTATTGATTTCTAGCTTCATTCACTTGTGACTAGAGAATATACATTATATAATTTCAATGTTTTTAAAATTTATTCAGATATGCTTTTTGACCCAACATTTGGTTTATCCTGGAGAATGATCCATGAGATCTTGAGAAAAACGTGTATTCTGTTTTCGTTAGGTGCAGTTTTCTATATATGTCTGTTAGGTCTAGTTGGTTTAGTTTATCATTTAAGTCCAGGGCTTCCTTAATGATCTTCTGACTAGATGATCTATCCATTACTGTTTTGGTCAGCCACAGGAGTGCCTTTTGAAATATACCAAAGATTGGTCAGTCTTTACAAAGGGTATTTATTTGGGGTAGAAGCTTACAGTTACCAGGCCACAAAGCATAAATTTCTTCCCATACCAAAGTCCATGTGTTGGAGCAAGATGGCTGCCGACGTCTCTAGGGTTCAGGCTTCCGGGTTCCTCTGTTCCCGGGGCTGCGTTTCTCTCCGGGCTTAGCTTCTGCTTCTTCCACAAGTTCAGCTGTAGACCATGAGGCTTTCTATGCTTTGCGTCTCTCCACAAGGCCAGCTGTAGGCTATCAGGCGAACGGCTCACTCCAACATCAGAACTGCTTCTCAAATCTCCTTCTCCAAATCTCTGCTTCTCTAAATCTCTGCTCTCAATCTGCTTTTCTCAATCTGCTTTTCTCAATCTGCTTGCTCTGCTGCCTGCCGCTTGTCTAGCCTTTTATACTTGAGCCACGCCCACCGAGGGGTGGGGCTCAACGTCTCACTGACGTAACAGTTAATGCCCTACTCATAACTTAATCATGCCCAGATGAACAGATTAGTTTACAAACATAATCTAATCTATATTTTTGGAATTCATAATTAAATCAAACTCAAACCATTACAATTACTGAGAGTGGGATTTAAAGCCTCCTACTATCAATGCAAAACCATCAATTTCTCCCTTCAAATCTGTCAGTATTTGCTACATATATTTTCAGGCTCTGCTGTTGAGTGTATATAATTGTTATATCTTCTTGTTGAATTTTCCCTTTTATCAGTTTATAATGGCCATCTTTGTTCCTCATAAATGTTTTTGACTTAAAGTCTATTTTATCCTATATTAGTATAGCCTCCCCTGATCTCTTTTGGTTAATACCTGTATGGTATATATTTTTTCCAACCTTTCACCATCAACCTACTTGTATCTTTGCCTTTAAGGTGAGTTTCTTCCAGAGAGCAAATAGTTGGGTCATGCTTTTTATCCATTCTGCCAATCTCTGCCTCTTGACTGGAGAGTTTAATACAGTTACATCATAGCGTTGGGGTGTTAGTGGGGGGAGTTCGGGGGGTGGCATATCTAGAGTGGGCTTCTGAGGAGTGTGGGAGTGTTCATCCTGTCATAATGTCTTTTATCAGTGGATGAAGACCCACAAAATGAGAGGGAAGGAGAGGGATTCCCTATTTTCGGAGGTCCTATTAGTTCAGAAATAGACAGGGGGGCAACTCTTGGGAGCAGGGGCAGTTCCCATGGGGGATGAACCAGTGGGCCAAGACAGTTTGTTGCATGTAACTATGAACCCTGTCACCCAAAGAGGCAAGTCAGGGGGTCGTTGGGGGCCCTGGGGGGAGGGGAGGAACAGAGTGGATTGAACAGGGGGCTTTTAGTGGTCAGTTGAAATGTTTTCTATTACCTTGCAGTAAGGGACACAGGACAGGGTGAATGACATCAAAATTTAGAAAAGTGTATGATCTAAAATGTGAACCTTGCTGTGGACCAATGACAATGTTTGGTAACTGTGTTTCACTATCTGTTTATCAGTTATGTTGGTGCTGCCATCCACATACAAAAAGGTTTTGGTATGGGGTGGGGAATGAGGGAGGAGGTTGAGTATATGAGAATGTCTTGTATTCTGTGTATGACTCTGCTGTGACCTAAAACTTCTTTGAAAATTAAATGAGAAATGGTAGGATGCTGGGGAGTGAGAAGAGGAAAGTGCCATGGAACAGACTGGACATCAGATATTGCAATGACAAGGCAAAATGGAAAAAAAATTTTAATGCATATATATTTTTAAAATTTTTTCACATTTTTGAACAACCCAATCCTTTAATATTATTTTATTTTTTTCTATTTTTTAAATTTTTAAATTTTTTATTTTTTAAGTTCTCATATATTTCAACTCTTACATTTAAATATCATTATTATTTCATTTTCCTCTTCATTGTATTTGGCTATTGTTATGGCTTCACCTTTGAAGAGGCTTTAGATCACAGAAGGGTCACAAGAGGGATGGGAGAGGATCATTGGTGGGGAGTGTCAGGGTTGGGGGTGCATGGGAGGAAGTCCACCTGAACATACATAAAAGGTATACAAAATTGTTCAAATGCTCATGGGGCATGGTCATGCAGTGAAGAATTAATAAATGAGAGAACACTGAATTACCACCCTGGAGAGCTCTGCCATATTCTCCAGGAGAGTAGCAACAGTCCCCCAGTGCAGGGGCAATGTCTGGCAAAGGAGGATGAGCCATTGATAGGCCCGTATTATTGATGACTAACTTTATGAGTCTTTGCTCTTGAAATTGAAACAGCCTAGTGTTATGGGGTGCTTAACAGTTGCCTCTTGAGAGCCTCCTTGTTGCTCAAATGTGGCCTCTCTCTAAGCCAAACTCAGCATATGAATGCATTACCTTCCTCCCAGCATGGGACATGACTTCCGGGGATGAGCCTCCCTGGCAATGAGAGATTACTAAGAAGTGCCAACAGGCAATACAACTGGAAAAAGACTTTGAATAAAAATGGGAAATGGTAAAGACAAATGAGTTCATAGGGCTAAGAGACTTCAAAGTGAGTCGGGAGGTCAACTAAGAGGTAACACTTATGCAGATCCCAGACGGACCTCCTAGGCTTCCAATATGGATATCACCCCCAAACAGAGGGGCTCCTGAGGGCTCTGGAGACATCCAGGTCCTATATCAGGGCAGATAGCACCAGAATTTGGTGCCTTACCAGTGGACCCTAATTTGGAATCCTTGCTCCTGAGTGACAGAGTCTGACCGAAATATGTCTTCATTGCACATGGTCCATCTGTCTCTTCTATTCAAACCTATATGTGATGCCAGAGTTTTAGGTGTACTTCCAGAGAGAGGAGTCTATGCACTGTCCATGTGCCAGCTGGGTCCACAAGCTCGGTGGAGCTGTAACTCCTACTCTATAAATCAACAGACTCACCCATGACACCTAGTGGGGTGATGATGATGGATAACAGCTATTCCAGGGAATGGAGAGAGCCTGCAGCTGCAGGCAGGGTAATCTCACCCATCTTATCCACAGGATATAATCCCGTTCTCACTTGGTGGTGGAGGGGACATCACCATCCCAGACTCCTCAGGATTGGCGGAAGAGCTATGTACTAGTGTGGGTATCCTGTTATAGACTTATTGTGATTCATGCAATGGAAGAAATTACAAAATTATGTGGAGCCAGTGGCCACTGGATGCTTTGGGGGCAGGGAGAGGGAAGAGCAGTCATAATGCAGGGGCTTTTTTGGGACTTGGGAATTGTCCCGAGTGACACTGCAATGACAGATATAGGCCATTTTATATCACCATATATCATGCAGAACTGTGTGGGAGAGAGCGTGGTCTACAATGTCAACTGTGGTCCAAGCTTAGTGGCAAAGCCCCAAAATGTGTATATCTATTGCAGGTGATGTGCCACACTAATGAAGGATGCATATGTGGGAGGTTGTGGGAGGTGTGGGAGGTGGGGCATATGGGTACCCCTAAAATTTTTGTGTAACATTTATGTAATCGATGTACCTTAAAAAAAATTAATAAAAAAATGGTAAAAAAATAAAAATAAAGTCACTAATGATAATACTGGAGATTCTTCTACCATCATTCTATTCAATCATTATAAGTCATTTTTTCTCCTCACTTCCATCAAAGCCTACTTTTATATATTTATTTTCTTTCTTGTATTGTACTATATTGTCTTCTCATTTCTATATGGATATATTTTTCATTTATTTTCCTTGTGACTAACATGGAGTTAAATTTACCATCCTCAATACAAAACAATCATATTTGGTTTGTTACCAACTTCAATAGCATGCACATATACTTTCCTTATAATGCTGGGTACCCCCACCATTTTTTGTACTCAACCACTTATATCTTTGTACATTATATGTCCAAAAACCTAGATTTATCATTACATTTCATGCATTTATATTTTAGCACCGGTGGGAAGTAAGAAGTAGAGGTGCATACCAAGCAATACGATAATACTGGCATTTATAATTACCACAGACCTTTTTTTATGTTGGTTTGAACCACTGATGAGTGTCTTTTCCTTTCCTTTCAGTCTGAAGAATTTCCTTTAGCATCGCTTTAGAGTAGGTCTACTGGTGATGTACTCCCTCAGCTTTTACTTATCTGAGAATAGCATAACCTCTCCCTCAATTTTGAAAGAGAGTCTTGCTGGATATAAATTTCTGGGCTGGTAATTATTTTCGTTCAGCCCTTAAGTATTTCAACTCACTGCCTTCTTGCCTTCATAGTTTCTGATGAGATATGAGCACACAAAGTAATTAGAAATCCCTTTTATAGCTTTCAGAACTCCCTAGTTGTGCTTTGCTTTTGATAGTGTGATTAATATATTATGGCTGTATTTTTCTTCATGTTAATTCTGTTTGGTGTTCTTTGAGCTTCTTGGATGTGCATATCACATCTTTTGCTCAGATTTGGGGAGTTCTCTTTCATTATTTCTTTCATAATTCCTTCTGTTCCTTTCTCTTTCTTTTCCTTCTGGGACTCCCATACCATATACAGTGCTTGATAGTGTCCCATAGCTGTCTTGGGCTATTTTTGCTTTTAATATTTCTTTTTTCTTTCTCCTCCTCTATCAGACTTATTTTTAAGTGCCTTGTCTTCAAGTTCAATGATTCTTTCTTCTGCCAGCTCCAATTTACTCTTGAAACCCTCTTGGGCATTTTTCATTTCCCTTACTGTGGTCTTCAACTCCAGTAGTTTTGTTTGGTTCCTTGGTAAAATTTCTACTTCTTTACTTAGACTCTTCTGTTGTTCATTCATTATTTTCCTGATATCTTTTATTTCTTTCTCTGTACTTCTTCTTCTTAAGCATTCTTAAGATCAATTTTTAAAAAGCTTTGTTCAGTATGTCTACATTCTTGTCTTCTTTGTTGGTGTTTTCTGTATTTTTATCCTCTTCCTTTGGATGGGCCATCATTTCATCATTTCTCTTTCTCTGTCTTGTACGTGTTTGTGGCACATTGTACATTTAATAGTTTAAAGTGTTAACTCTGGTATTTACTCCCTGGGATGTTGGTTCTTGGTTTTGTAACCAGCTGGTGATGAGATGAGATTTTCTTAGGCTTCTGCACTCCTATCAGGAAGGTTTACTCAAGGCAATTGCGGTGTGCAGGGTATTCCTTGTCTTTCTGGGCCTCTGTCTTGTACTGAGCTTTTGCATGTTAGTTATTTTGGAGTTCCACTATTTAAAGGAGTTTGGTAGCCCCTGTTTCCCAGGAGACAGACATTTATCTCCCTGGTATCTGAAGCTGGCAGGCTTTTGTCCCAGACTGTCTGTCTCTATAGTCTTTTTCATTCTTTTCATTGTTTCACTCTGCTTTTGGCTGGAGGGAAAATTCTGAGAGAAGGGATATCCCAGAGAGGACTTTTCCAAGTCAGTCTTTCTGAGGCAAAACAGGGTCAGGGAGAAACAAAAGGATCATAAATCTGCTTCAAACTGCCCTGGGAAAGGGGATTAGTAATGGCACCAATAGCTTCTCCAATGTCTCCCTAAAGCTGAGCTTTCCTGGCCTGCCCAGCAAATGTAGCCCTTCAAGCTAACTGTCCTCCTAGACCTCAGAGAGCACTGTGTTTTAAAGACAAACTGCCTTTACTCCTCTCCAGGGAGGATTGAAACAAAGGCTGTCACCACCTTTGTTTCAGGCATGTTGAAACAATAGATGCACTAAGAGCCAGGACCCAGGGATCCAAATTTGCTAATCAAAACCTGTGATCAGTGATCAACCATGCACATCACTGTTCTTTTGGGAAAAGATTTTTTACATCCTAGTAGCATGCCAGGGATTGGGCCCTGCTGTGGCCTGTCAGGAGAGTGGGAGATGGGCGGCAGTAACCTTTGCGTGCAAAGAGCAATTTACAGTTCTTTGTTGTAATTTATTAGCCTCTTCCTCCCACCCTTTCCCTGGAAAGTATACAGTGTATTTCTGGCTTCTGGAGTTTCAAAATAGTTGTTTCAGACAGTTCCTGACTGTTTTCATTATTGTTTTGATGGAAGGACTGAGTCCTGGAGCTCCCTACTTTGCTATCTTCCTGGAAGCTCCTTGATTGAAAAAAAAAAAAATCATGCCACCGAGGGCAGCATAAAACAACTCTGGGTGGTGAGGAGAAGAAGTAGAAAGAGTAGGAAAAAATAGATATATCTCTTAAAATTCATAATTTTAGAATACCTTTTACATGATTTTGAAATATCAAATCTACATTAGTAGTATGGTCTATAAAATCCAAAATGAGAAATGAATTTAAAATAGGCCTGTTTTTGTACCTCTCCAAGATGCCTGTCAGAAGTCAATGAAAATACTTTCTACTATATTAATTAATTTCTAACTATATTAATTACAGGATTCTCAAACACACATTTCTTGTAAAAAACAAACTCACAAATAATAAATCACCTACCACCATACAATACAAATATGTAGAAACAAGGCACTAAATCTGTCAGCAGAAAAAAAATCATACATTAGAATTAGACCTTAAAGACTTCAGACATTTGAATTATCAGGTGTAGTATATAAAATAAGTGTGTTTTTTTTATTTTGATAGATAAGGGATTTGAAAATGGAATGGAACAAAGGCCTATCAAAAGAGTCTAGTCAAATTGAAAAATAACTTTTCAGCAATGTATAATGTATGATAAAAATACTGCAATAAATGAAATTTAAAATGCAATGAATGGGGTAGACCAATGAAATAGCAGATTAAACATAATTGAAGAAATAATTGGTAAACTGGAAAACAGATGTGAAGAAATTAACCAGAAAGCAGTAGAGAGAAATAGAAAATATGGTCATTGTTAAAGAATGTGGACATATAAAAAGGAGATCTAGCATTTATCTAACTGTAGTTTAGAAGAAATGAATAGAGAAAATGGTGACAGGAAATATAGGAAGAAAAATTGGTTGGAACTTTTCCAGAACTACTCATAATTAAACTAAAGAAAAACAAAAGGGAGATCTTAAAAGCAGCCTTTGATGGGGGTAGGAAGATAGGGCAGATGGGAAGGAGGAGGGAGAATCCTTTACAGAGAGATAGCAGAAAAGAAAGATATTGTTAAAACGGTAACAAAAAAAAAAATGTTCCTCAGAACTTACATATGTAGCTGTACTTACATTCAAGAAAAAGGGTGAAATAAACATAATTTATCAAATAAAATCTGTGAGAATTTGCTCTGTACTTTAGGAAGAATAAAAACAATCCCAACAAGTGTGAAATGCAGGTTAACTGTTCCTCAGAATGTGTATATGCCACTATACTTACATTCAAGGAAAAGGATAAAATAAAGACAATTTTAGTGAATAAAATCTGATATAGCTTACAGTGTACTTTAGGAAAAATGAAAATGATCTAAAAAAGTATGGAATACAGGAAGGAATAATAAGCGAAGAAATTGATAAACGTGGGTAAATAGAAACAGGTACTGAGTGTATAAAACAATAATGGAAAGTAATTTGGGGTGGTAAAAAATCAAAGCCAAATTACTGGATAGAAGTAATACATATGATGTAATGGGGTGATTAGATATAAACGAAACCAACTGACTTTTAAGTATATATGTTAACAATTTCAGGGTAATTACCAAAGTAATATACATACAATGTGTAAATTCCAAAACAGTAGAGAGGAAAAATAGATTAAAAATTAAACTTAACTTTCTAAATGAATGCAGGAAATTAGAAATGAGAAAGGAAAAAAAAGCATTAAAAGCAAGACAAATAGAATAAAATATAGCATCAAAAAACTTCCAAAAATTAGTAATTGCCATAAATGCAAATATAAATCAGTTAAAAGACAGATGCTGAAATTGAATAAAAATAAATTGAAATCCAGCTAATGATATTTACAAGAGATACATCTAAACATATTTGGATATAGAAAAATTAAAACTAAAAAAATTCTGGATGATATGGTAATTCAACTCTCTGAGGAATCACTGATTCCCACAGTGGAAATCAGTTGTACAATCCCATCAACAACACACAATAGTTCCAACTTTCCTGCATCCTTGCCAACACTTGATTTAAAATTTTTTTGCTGTTGTTAGCAATAACCATCCTGGTGGGTTTGGATGGTATCTCATTGTGATTTTGACTTCACTTCTCTGACAAACAATGATGTTGAGTAGTGTAATGGTTTGAGTTTGATTTAATTATGAATTCCAAAAATATAGATTAGATTATGTTTGTAAGCTGGTCTGTTCATCTGGGCATGATTGATTTGTGAGTAGGGCGTTAACTGCCACATCAGTGAGACGTTGAGCCCCGCCCCTCGGTGGGGGTGGTCTCAAGTATGGAAGGCTAGATAAGAGGCAGCAGAGAGCAGATTGAGAGCAGAGCTTTGGAGAAGGAGATTTGAAAAAGCAGTTCTGATGCTGGAGTGAGCCGTTCGCCGGATAGCCTACAGCTGGCCTTGTGGA
>PVKH010012493.1:0-17281 GCA_004027955.1 Chaetophractus vellerosus
TAGCTTCTGTTTCCTCCACAAGTTCAACTGTAGACCATGAGGCTCTCTACGCTTTGTGTCTCTCCACAAAGACTATCGGGCGAATGGCTCACTTGTCTTCTGGAGCGCTCCTCTCCAACATCAGAACTGCTTCTCAAATCTGCTGCCTAGCCTTTATACTTGAGACCACACCCACCGAGGGGCAGGGCTCAATGCCCTCCTGATGTGGCCCAGTTAACACCCTAATCATAAACCAATCATGCCCAGATGAACAGATCAGTCTACAAGCATGATTCAATTTATATCTTTGGAATTCATAATTAGATAAAACTCTCAAACCATTAAAGCGTATATCTTATTTATTTTCTCCTGTAAGTCTGCATGCTTTAATATTTGGAATACAATGATGGATAATAATTGGAGTAGTAGATAATCCTATAGAAGTCATAAATTCAAGGGAAATACCAGAATTTTTTCACTCTTAATATTTCATTTCTATTTCTGATAGATACAAATTTTAAAAGATTATATGGCTTGCATATATCAATTCTTATATTATTTGCAGTTTATAAAGAACTTTTACATATATTGACTGAACACTCTATTCATCATGTGTAACACTCTATTCATCAACTAGCAATATAAATTCACTGTACTATTTCATCAACAAATAAATCATATGTGATTTCAGAAATTAAAGTTTAAACATGTTGCTTTATAAAGCAGCTTTGAATAGAAAATTAAAATTCTGTCCAGTAACAAATCACAAAGTAGATGACTAGAGGTTTAGTGAAAATATATTGATTTACAAGAGAATCATCAGCTTTTAAAATCCAACAAAACAGTTAAGTAGCATGCCAGTTTATAAAAAATAAAAAAAGGTTGTAATTTAATCTGAGATAAAATAAGCAGGCAGGTAAATGACTAGCATAATAAATAACATAAAATACTCATAAATGCTGCCATGCATGTACATGTGTGTCAAGTCACACATATGTATTACTAAGACTATATGAAATTTTTATTAACAAATGAATGTCTGTTGGTGCTGGAAGCTAAGTCTTATCCATTTTTTCTCATACTGATATATAAAGCACATAGCTTGGGAATATTTATTAGGAACATCCATTTATGAGGAACATCTATTTCTTTTAAACACATGAGAATAAAATTAAAACCTTCTGAAAAGCAATAAAGGAATAAAGAATAAAAATTAAATTAAATATGGAATTTTAAAAATATGTTTGCTCCACAGATGGTTGGTCTTTTAATTAAAGCTTTTGTTTTCATTGCTACTTCTGGGGCTTAAATCAAATCCACAAATCATTTGACAGATTTTTTAGCAAACAAGCATTGACTTACTGTGATACTCATCAAAAGAAGATCATAACCAGGGATTCTCAAAACTGGATGAGAACTCAGAGAACACATAGTCCAATTCCTCCCATCCCATACCACATGCTGTCTATGACATGTATGCAAGGGAACCATTCAGCATCCACTCAAATGCCCCCAGTGATGGAAAGGTCACTCTTACTGAGGCATTGTGTTTCATTTTTGGTTATTATAAACAATGTGCTCTTCATTATATTAAATTGATATATCATTCCTTATCATTTTATCTAATGGAGATTTTTAAAATATTAAAACACTTTCCACCCATCTAAAAGATCTTCAAATGTGTGAAGCTATCTCCTCACTAGATTTTTAACATTCCAATTGTTTCTTAGGTACTTCCCCTTTTATTTTGTTCACTACTTAGGTTATATTTTTCTAGATACTCTCTATTCTATTTTCATTAATAAACTAATATAGCATATGTGTTAAACACCACAGCTGGAGTTTATTCTACTTTTAATATCTTACAGTATATAACAGAATGGTGAGCCTTCTCTGTTATATATTATACTTAACTCCATGCTGAAATTCTATTAGGGAAATATTAATTGTATTTTTTCACTTCTCTGAAAATCACTCCACACTTTTAATTTTAATGAGATTATAGTAATCTAAGTCTTTGAAATATCTTGTTTATATTATTATGAAGCCATCTCCTTTTCCATTTTTTATTTGGAGATTAGATGCTTTCAAACAATGTAACCTTGTTTTTAATAATGTTAATGTTAAGCTTTTAGTAAAAAGTTTTAAAAATCAATTGATATATTTATGAATCCTAAGTCTATCAACTAAATGATCCCCTTCTTTCCCTCTTATTGGATACTCTCACCCATGTCTTAATAAAAAGTTGACTAATTGAAGAAAAGGAACAGGATGTTGTAGCAGACCATAATAGAAAAAATTCTCTGTGAGCTTCCTTTTTTATCAGTTTCCCCAGTACCTAGTAAAGTGTCTGACATATGTTGACATTTAATAAATATTGTTTTCAGAGGATATCTCCCAAAATCACTCTTACATGTTTTACATGGATCATATCAATACTCTTAGTATACGATCATTTAATAAACTAATCATTTTTCAATGAAATAAGGGTACTCCATATATTCCTAACAGATAGCCTTAACTTCACAAAAATCCACTTGGCCCTTGTCCGTTCAACCCATATTACAATGTAATTTATACCTCCGGTAGGTTAAATTATGTACTCCAACAAACACATTCATAGTGTTAATCTGTGTCTCTGTAGATGCAAACCCATTGTAAATAGGACCCTTTGAAGACATTATTTTTAGTTAAGCTGTGGCCAATTGAATGAGGGTTGGTCTTAATCCAGATTTTGTTAGCATGATAGAGAAAACTAGGATGTCATTGGAAGCCAGAATAGCAGAAAAGAGAGGGCATCGACATGTGATGGTACTAAAGATAGAAGCAAGGAACCCTATGGGTTGTTGGCAGCCAGCACCAGAATGATTCGGATTTTTGGGAGAAAGAAAACCTGGCCAATGATCTTGGATATCTTCTAATCTCAAAACTGTGAGCTAATAAATTCCTTTTGTTTAAGACAACTCACATGTGGTATATGTCATAGGAGACTAACAAAGTAAGACATAACCTTTCATAACTGTCCCCACATTTAAGTACTTCATACACTTGCACACATATGCAAATACCCATTCTTTACATTTTATTTGAAAATAATGGAAGCATATTAAATACCTTGTAGAAATTCTTCCAAGTCAACTAGTATTGCACTAATGTATTCCTTTTAATGATTGCCTACTATTTTATGATGCAGGTTTCTATAATAATCCAAATGTCTCCAATTGATGAATATTTACTTTTATCAAATTTTATCACTATTAACAATACTGTAATAATTATTCTGTATAAGTAAGGTAAACTGGTGAACTCCATTTCCATGGAGTATAGTCCCTAAGATCATTTGGTCAAAGACTATGTGTACTCTTAGATTTTATCGATTTTGACTGATTGCTTTACAAAACAGCTTTAACAATTTACATTTTAGCAGGAATTAGATGTATCCTTTTCACACATCTCAGAAGTCAGATCTTCCTGATATTTGTCAGCCTTATGTGTTTAAAGTGATAACTCTGATAAATTAATTTGAATGTCCTTGGCTATTGGTAATTCAAATGTGTGTGTGTGTGTGTGTGTGTGTGTGTTTGTATTCTCATTATCTCCCTTACTTATGGTCTATAAAGTCATGACATACAGTGAATTAAGCAAGTATTGAACCATTGCTCTTGGGAGTTCCTGTGAGACTTTGGTTACAACATTTTCATCTACCAATCAATACACAATTTTATTTTATGTGTGTTTCTATTTAAATAACACATTATTCAATTTATATTTTTAATTTATTATCATGGAGCTCATGATCCACAAAAATAAAACTTATGCCTGAAGAAAGGTTACCTAACATGTATATTTTCTCCAAAATGCACATCACAGACTTCTTGTGCATAGGAACACTAGATAGAGCTTCATCACTATGCTTGGGACCAATTTTAATCAGCAAAATCACCAACAAAAAGTGAAAATTGTGGCACAAAGTATACCACAAAAAGGACATTTGTATACAGTATGAGAGTTGAAACAAGATGGTAGAGCTATGCCTTGTTCAACTTCAGTTGGGAATGTGCATGTTGGGCCAAGGAAAGTTTTCAGTGCTCTGCATGTATTAAGCCAATGACTCAGAAAGCACCATGAGTTTGATTTGCAGTTACAAATAAACTTTAGCACGCAGACAAATTTGCAAATGTGAATACCATAAATAATTAGGATCTACCGTAAGCACAAGCACACAGATTGATGCACACCCATATATATCGTGCATGTGTATGCTTCCTAAACATGTTGCTCTTTCATTCTTCCTGCTTCACAGAGTAAAGACCAGGAAAACAGCCCACACCCAACTCTCTCACATTTCTTACAAGAGGAATTCCCAGAAAGAGATAATAGGAATGCAAAATTTGGCAAATTCTTTGCTTTCAGTACAATAATACTTTTAACAGATGTCTGAAGAGATCTTGTTACTGCTTTAGCTTGCTTCTGTGCCTGGTTGATAACAATATTACACAAACACACACAAAACAAAACAAAACAAAATGTTTGTCTTATCTTCTCTATCGGAATGTCTACTCCTCAAACAGAATCCATGACATTTTAGTCTTTTTTATCCTTATTCTCTTTTCCCCAACTAGTACCAAATATAGTAGCATGAAACTTTGCAATTAATGTGAGTGAGTTAATTGACTATTTCATGTATGCCCCATTAGGTTTTTTTTTCATCTGCCTGACTGGTCTTTAATATGCTCTCAAGAGCATCACTTATTTTTTGTTCCTCTTATCTTCACAGATATGCTTTCCTTGCATATTTCTTTGTACATGTATATTTTCTTGACATACATTCATTTTCCTTGGTCCCTTTTGACAGTCTTTTCTTCTGAACAAAACATGTCACTCTCATGCTGGCATGTGCACATATATGCAGACACCCAAATGATGGGAGTCCTGATTATAAAAACATTACCAATAGCTATTAAATTTTCTAAATGCTTATAGTGGAACATAGTGTGGCTTTTCCATTTTCCTTCACAGCAAAAATTTAGGATGAAAAATAGATGTCTTTTCTCTCTATTGCTTATTACCTTCACTTTTCTACTCTCCTTTACCCCATACAATGAAATCCTTTTAAGTTGAAGTAGTTTCTTAAAAAAAAAAAAAAAAAAACAGGTTCAATAGATAGCAGAATACGTTTAACAGGATAAAAGGGTGCATCTGCTCAATATTTGATCCAAGCATATCTCAAACTAAATTTTAGGAAGTTTGCATATTCCTTTTCCTTATAATAAAGCAAATTAAAATTAAACAATCCTAGCAGGACATTACAGACAAATATCACATTAGGCAGAACTTTAATGTTTCATTGACAGTACTGATTAAAAAGAGATTCCCAATAGTCCCTTCATTAAAAAAAAATATTAGGTTTCTTCTAACCATTTATAAACAAGTTCACATGTCCATGACATATAATAATTTGTTCTTTTGCTGAGGCAAATATTTCAGTCATAGAATTAACAAGTAGTTGAGGTTAGTGGACTTTCAATATCTATATCTCAATGTGGCTTTATTGTTCTCTACCAGCAGCGTTCAGCAAGGTGGCAGCTCTCAACTCAGGCATGCAATCCAACCACAGATATTTAAGCAATTGCCTGTCCAACTCTCCAGGAAGCCTATTTCACAATTTCAATCTTGAACATATATTCCTGTTCTTTATTTCTTTCACTGAGAAAAATAGAGGTAGTCAGAGGAAAATTATCACGGCCTTTTATACCTCACATAACCAATTATACCAATCTAACTAATTCTGTGCCCATTTCTTCTGTCTTTTTCAATACATGAGATGTCCTTTTTGCCTATCTGAGGCCAAACCTTTACTCACTCACTAGATTACTTCTTTCTAATTCAAGAAACCTGCTTCTGAAATTATCATTTTCTCTAGGACATCATCAATTTTTTTTCTTTCTTTTGGGCCATTCCTATCAAGTTTCACAAACACTATATGCCCCTTTAAAAATATTAATAATATCCTCTATTTATCCATGATCCCTTTCCAGCTACCATTTCATTTCCAAGCCACACTTCAGAAAAAAAATTTTAAAGAGCTGTTATACTTCCTGTTTTCTCACTTTCTAATCTAATCATGCTTTGGATACATACTTCTGTGGAGCCCACTCTTGTAAAGGTCACCAAAGACCTCACGATTCACAAAAGCATGGGTTAATTCTCAATATTTATCTTACTTAACACGTTTAACACAAAAGATATCTCCTTTTTAAAAATATTTTTTCACTTGCTTGTGGAACATTATCCTGTCTTACTTTTCATTCTCACCACTCTAACTGTCCCTTCTTAGCCTCCTTTAATAAATCTACTTCTTCACCAATAGCTAAGTTTAGAGCCTTCCTTCATCTTCTCAGATCTATCTACTCTTATAGCCTAGGATATCTCACCACCACCCTCATGGATAAAAAAAAAAACATCTATATGTGGATAGCTCCAAAATTTTTATCTAGCTTCACAACAAGAAAATCACAAGTCCATTGCCAATTTGACATATATACTTAGATGTTTATTAAGCAAGTGAAATTGAATATACCCCAAACTGAGCTTTTTTCTTCTACAACATACCTAGTAATGGTAAAATAATGCATCCAATTAGCAAAAATTTAAGAGTCATTGTTAACTATTTTGTTGTCTTACACCCTCATCCAGTCCATCAGCAGAATCTCTCAGAAATACCTTTGAAATATTTTGGTATGTACAACCACTTGACATCACCTGCACTGCTACTACCCTATTAAAAGTCCCTCTTACTTTGCTTTCATCCTTAGCCTATTCTCTTCCACATAGCAGCCTGACCATTCTTCCTAAAATGTAAATCATAACATGGCATTTCCTCATTCCCTACCCACAATGGTTTTCCTACTATATTTATGTTAAAACTCCAAATCTTTACCATGGCCTAAATATCTAAACATGATTTGGTCCCTTCTTATCTTTCCATTTGGCACATGAAGTTACTCATAAAATACTAAAGTGATAGCTTAAATTAATCATGTGTGGATTCAGTACATAAGAGGAATTGTTTAATATTATGTCACTCCACAATGAAGGAATATATGAATATTTCAGAATATATCGATAGAAATGTTCTACAGTATTCTATAGGACTTCCTCTGAGTCTAAATTGTAAGTCACATCTCAACTTTGGAAACTCACAAAATTGTTGGACAGTTTGGGAAATATTAATATTAAAGAATGGCTTAAATTAATATGTTTGCTACCATCTATATGCTATTAATGGTCTTAATATTTTCTTGCAAATGATAAAGGCAAAAAAAGGAAAAAACCCTGCAACTATAATCAGAGTTGGTGGGTATATATTTACTTTCAATTAACTGTTAAATAAGTTATGTTGAACTCCAAATAGTTTATGTTAAAATTTTTTCGTTTTGGCAATGAGGCAATAACAAGAAATATATTTACCTTTCTGCTTTGAATAACTAGAAAAGCAGGAGAAACTGAGACAGCAATGTTCACACATTGGGTAGCAGGCAGCAAATGATGGTGACTCCAGAGGAAAAGAAAACAATGGGTGTAAACTCACTGCCTGGAGAGTTTCCAGATGCAAAACAGAGAGAGAATTTAATCAGATACTGCCCTCTTGATTTGTTGAGGAAACAAAATTTGGAGTTTAGGAACCCTGAGGCTAGATTTTCAGAACAAAATAGTGGTGAGGAGAGAGCAGCACCTTGAAAGAACTGAAAAGATTTGCAAAGTGTACTCCTTGAGCTTTTGGCTGAGTCTCAGTCTTTGATTGTGAGTGAAGCCAAGAACAACTGAAAGTAATAGGACAAGCAATTCCTGGAGCTGGGAACAGTTTGTGTTTACACCAAATAAAGAGTAAGAACTGTTAATACATGTGGTATCATCTAGAATTCCCAGAGAGGAATTGCCTTGTCAATAGAGACAAATTAACCCAGGCAAAAATTTGACTTGTATATGCCCTGATGAAGCTGAAGAACAAACTTGAAAGGTATCAAAGTGATTCCAAGTAAATTAATTGTGTCCCAGAAAATAAACGAATTCAAACAATGACAATTTTAAAGTCCAACATTCATAAATATAAAAGTATAATGGCTGACTTACAGAAAATTATCAGGTATCAGAGAAATAGGAAATTGTGCGCTATAAAAATGAGAAAAAGTAATCTATAAAAAACTTTCAGAAATGACATGGATGATGGGATTAATAGACAAGGAGGTTAAACTGCTATTATAAGGATACTCAATACATAAAGAATGTAGAGGAAATCATGAGCAAGATGTGGAATAAAATGAAAGATTAAGAAAACAAATAAATACATACTTAAAAGGGAAAATATACTGGATGACAGTAATGGCAAAATAAAAGAAAAAGATCAAGGATCTTGAAAACATGACTATAGAAATTACCTAAAACTATAATTGAGAAAATACTATAAAATTAACAGATAAACAGTGAGCTGTGGAAAAATACCACACAGGCTAAAATGAGTATAATTAGAGTAGCTAGAATTACGGAAAGGAGCAGGGGCAGAGAAACATTTGAATAATTAATGGTAAACAAATTTGCAAATTTGATAAAAATATAAACCCAAAGGGCCAAGAAACTCAATAAATTTCAAACAGAGTAAATATGAAGAAAAACACACCAACGCAAAACAAAAGCAAATTGCTGAAAACCATTGATAAAGCAAAAATCTGAAAAGCATTCAGAAGGGAAAAAAGAGACTTATTACTTACAGAGGAACAGAGAAAAGAATAATAGCAAATTTCTCATCAGTAAAAATACAAGCAAAACGTTCATGGAGCAAAAACTTAACTATCCAGAAAGAAAACAACAAAGCAAAACATAAACTGTAAAACTAAAATTCTATAATTAGCAGGGATATCTTTCAAAAATAAAGGCAAAATGACAAAATAAAACTGAAGGGATTTATTATTAGCAGAGTAGCATTACAAGAATTCCCAAAGAAATTCCTTCAAGAAAAAGTAAAATAGTTCCAGATATAAATTTGATATATAAGGAATGACAAGCACTAAAAATTGCAATTGACTTTTCTTATTCTCACTCTATTTAGGAGATAATTGAATATTTAAAGCTAAAGAATATCAAGGTATTATGACATTTATGGCATATGTAGAAGCAAAATATTAAGACAACAAGAACAGAATGACTGGGAGAGGGTAAATAGAAGTGCACTGTTTTAAAGCTCTTAACATTATACATAAAGTGATATATTATATGAAGCTAGGCTCTGAGAAGTTAAAACGTATATTGTAAAACCTAAAGCAGCCATTGTAAATATGCCAATAACGGAAATGAAATGGAATCACAAAAATACTCAAATTTTCTACAAGAATTCAAGAAAAGGGAAAAATAAAAAAGAATAAATAGAACAAAGAGAAAATATGAAGCAAAGCAGTAGATTTAAACTGAGACATACTAAAAATCATGTAATATTTAAACTATCTAAATACTACAATTAAAAGCAGAGATTGTCATATCAGATAAAAAGCAAGAACTAATTAGATCTGATCTAGAAGAAATCCACTCTAAAATATATATAATCACAGACAGGTTAAAAGCAGAAATGATGGAAAATGCTATCCATGCTAACATTAATCAGAAGAAAATGTAAATGACTTTTAAAGTAACCAATAAAGTAAATTTCAGACTACAGAAAAGAACAAGGGAGGGCCGGCTCGATAGCCCAGTGGATAGGGCGCCGGCATACCACATGGGAGGCCCTGGGTTCGATTCCCGGGGACCTCTCCTAGTGGGCAGACCGCCTTGAGAATGGCAAGCTGCCATGGGCGGGCCGGAGCCGCTGTGGGCAGGGCAAGAAGCTGCCATGGACATGGCAAGAGCCGTCACGGGCAGGGCAGGTCGCTCGCGGATGGAGCGCAGCCAGCCACCCGCGAACTGAAAGCCGGCCGTGAACAGACGCAGAGACCTCCCACAAGCGGGGAAAGCCGTGCCTGCGCAGTGACCACTCTCAGCGCGTCGCCGCAGCGGGGGGAAGGGGAGATATGTAATAAAATAAATAAATCTTTAAAAAAAAAAAAAGAAAAAAAAGAAAAGAACAAGGGATATGAGGGTGTTATAAAAGCAGTAAATGAGTAAATATTTCAAGAAAGAATAACAATCCTAAGTGTATACCATCTAATAATAAAGATCAAAATGGATGAACTGAAAATTAATAGAATTTAAAAATAAAACAGTCACATTTATGATGGTTAAGCTAATGAGTCAACTTGGCCAGGTAATTGTGCCTAGTTGTTTGGTCATGAAAACACTGGTTTAACCATTAACCTTTATGGGCTTTAGTCACCAATGAGCCTATTGCATAGATGGCTGATTACATCTACAATCAACCAGGGAGACTGCCATCAGCAGTGAGTGATGTTTCATCCAATCAGTTGAATGCCTTAAAAAGGGAAGTGATTTCAGCATTCAGAGAGTATTTTTCAAGCTTGATTTTTTTTAAAATAATCTTTTTTTTTTTAAAGATTTATTTATTTTATTACATATCTCCCCTTCCCCCCGCTGCGGCAACGCGCCGAGAGTGGTCACTGCGCAGGTGTGGCTTTCCCCGCTTGTGGGCGGTCTCTGCGTCCATTCACGGCCGGCTTTCAGTTCGCGGGTGGCTGGCTGCGCTCCATCCGCGGGCGACCTGCCCTGCCCGTGGCGGCTCTTGCCCTGTCCGTGGCAGCTTCTTGCCCTGCCCACGGCGGCTCCGGCCCGCCCATGGCGGCTTGCCATTCTCAAGGCAGTCTGCCCGCTAGGAGAGGTCCCCGGGAAACGAACCCGGGGCCTCTCATGTGGTATGCCAGCGCCCTATCCACTGGGCTATCGAGCCGGCCCCTCAAGCTTGATTTTTAAAGAGCCAATGTCTCCTGGGACTTTATCAAGGATCTTCATCAGAGTCCCTGGTTTGCTACCTGCCTGTGGAATTTGGACTTGTGCATCCCCATGGTCATGTGAGAGAATTTTTTAAAATCTTATACTATTTACAGATATCTCCTGTTGATTCTGTTTCCCTAGAGAACCCTGACTAATACACCTTGGTACCAGGAGTAGGGTTCTTGAGAAACAGAATCTTTTTTTTTAAGAGATCAGAGTGCAATATTTATTTTTAAAAATATACTATTTTATTAAATACTTAGATTACATAAATGTTGCATAAAAAGTATGGGGGATTCCCACATGCCCCACTCCCTACCCCTCACGTTTTCCCACATTAACAATATCCTTCATTAGTGTGGTGCATTTGTTACAATTGATGAACACATTTTGAAGGATTGCCTCTGAGTGTGGATTATAGTTTACATTGTACTTTACACTCTCTCCTGTTAAATTTTGTAATTTATTACAAGATATATGATGGTTTGTATCTGTCATTGCAATGTCATTCAGGACAATTCCCAAGTCCTGAAAATGGCCCTGCATTACAACTATTTTTCCCTCTCTCTCCCTTCAGAACCTCCAGTGGCCACTGCCTCCACATCAATGATATAATTTCTTCCACTGCAAAAATCACAATAAGTTTATAGTAGAATCACAAGAAGTTTATAGTAGAATCACAATAAGTCTATAGTAGAATAACAGTAAGTCTACTCTAGTCTATTGCCCATTCCCCAGTTGTGAGGATTCTGGGATGGTGATGCCCACTCCACCTCTAATTGAGAGGGGGCTTAGATCCCATGGGGCAGATGGATGGGACTATCTTAATTGCAGTTGCAGACTCTGTTCCTTGAGATCGTTATTGTCAGTAATCATCTCCTTGTTAGTTGTCCTGGGTGGTCCAATGAACTGTAGGTAGGAACAGAATTTTAAACATGGGATTTCTAAAGTGATTATGGGAGTTTTGCAATTGGCACTATACTCTAATTGGACTGAAGGGTACTAATGACTCCCTTTCCAATAAGCAAGAGGCCACTAACAGTCCATGGTGTGAGATGTCAATGGAGACACACAAAATATCATCAGTGGATTTCCCTACTTCCATGCTTATAAGAGGCAAGGATCTGAGTGAGAGTGTTTTCAACACTGAATCTGAGTTTTAGGAAATCAAAAGGTGCAATGATGTTGGCTGGCACCTCCTGGATCCTCTGGATACAGTTACAAAAGAAAGGGATGAGCTAAAGGCTTCAAATTTGCAACTTAAACACCACATTAATGATGTGAAAATTTCTATGTGTGATCTAAAAGAAAATTTTGTTTCATGCAGCCACATACTTAAAATTTCTGATAATCAGACTCAGAGTCTCATTCTATGAGTAGCAGAGTATGGGGTAAATGAAAGCAGAATGCCCTTTCTGTGACTTGAGGTCTGGGAATATGGACAATTTGAAATGTCCAGCAGCCCAGCCCTTGAAGATAAGAACAAAGATGTAGTGAGAATGTTTTGAGAATTGCCTGCACAAGCATATTCCGGTAGCATTTCTGTAACTGTTCCAGGTATTGTCCCTTCTACTCCCCTCCCCCTCTGTAATATCTTTATGTGTCCCTACCCCCCAAGAGGTGGTGCAGAGCTCCCCCAATCTGCCGCCATTGGGTTCTGTAAGTAGTAAATGTATGATCAACGCTGGGCTTCTGTGTGGTTTCTCTGGAATATCAAATTATTTGGTCAGTCTTCCTGGGTTTGACCTCCTGCATTACAATTGGCATAGTTGGCAGAATGTTCCAGGGTCTCCTAATGGTGTCAGAGCCATGGGCAGCATGGCAGTCACAGGGAATTCTATGGCGGAAATCCTGGGGTGGCCCCATTCTTCTGTGTGTTTTGAGTTGGCTCACCTCATAGATATTTGGGGTGCTTTCTGTGATATGAGGGATGCCCCATAGAAACCTGCAGGGTTAGTACAGTTATGGAAGAATGTAGAAGATATCTGCATGAGAAAGAAAGAACATTGAGCTATGGCTGCAGTCGCTGCTTGGCCCTTGTTAGCAGGCTTGAGAGAGTGCTCCGAGAAACAGCTGGCTGCTGAATGCCATGCACGCCAGGTAGAAGAGGAGCTTAAATAGAAAGAGAGCTCAGACTAGTCCAAGCAGATCAGAGAAAAAAATATCACAAAGAAAACTGAGGGATTATATATAAGGGAAAAGTGATGGCATGCTCTAGCTGCTGCTGTTGCGTGGCCACTTCTCACTGCTTTAGGAGAGAACACAGATAAACTGCTAGCTGCTAAAGCGAAAGTGTGGTGACTTGAGGAAGGCCAAATCACAAACACAACATTCCGCACAAGCAGAAGTGCTAAGCAGGGCAATTGTCAGTGAAACCATGCTTGTAAGAAAACATTCTGCAAAAGATTTTTAACTGAGATAAGGAAAATATTCTTGCAGGAACCTGCAAACCCCCCTGAATGGCATGACTGTAGGCTAGTGGGGGCTGATAGAGTTAGTTTAGCTGTTGGAGAACTAGAACAGCTTAGCAACATTAATGTTCTCTGTTTTTGGTTCCATGCTAATTCTAATTGGGCCTGAATAGCCACATTAATCATATTAGTGCTGTTAAAGTTTAGTAGCTTTTGAACTGGATAACTCTTTGAGAGCAAAGAAAAAAATAGAAAGATGCCAGATACTTTGTAAGCCTGGAATTAAATCATGGCTTAGTCCTGATAGCAGCCAGCCTCCCCTGCCAACTTACCTCTAAAAGACTGTTTCTAGTATTGCATGCTACTGAGTATTTAAAATGATGAAAAGTTATATTTGCATACAACCAAATTAAATCATTATTCTGACAAGTTTGTTTAATGTTAATGTTAATTGTATGTTGTAAGAGGTTTGCTTGGAGACAGTTTCCAAAATCATTTTGGTAACTTATGTATGTAAGGCATATAGAATATGTTTTTATTATTAAGGAAAAAGAAAGCAATTTTGTCCTAAGATAAAATGAATGGTTATTAAGAATGAAGAAAATGTGGGACAAAACCAGAATAGATACAGAACATGCAGAAGATTCGTGGAAAAGGAATTCTAGTGGTCATTGTTTAGTAAGATTTGGTAGGTCTATCTATAATGTTTTTTTTTTTAAAGATTTATTTATTTTATTACATATCTCCCCTTCCCCCCGCTGCAGCAACGCGCCGAGAGTTGTCACTGCGCAGGTGTGGCTTTCCCCGCTTGTGGGTGGTCTCTGCATCCATTCACGGCCGGCTCTCAGTTCGCAGGTGGCTGGCTGCACTCCATCCGCGGGCGACCTGCCCTGCCCGTGGCGGCTCTTGCCCTGTCCGTGGCAGCTTCTTGCCCTGCCCACAGCGGCTCCGGCCCGCCCATGGCAGCTTGCCATTCTCAAGGCGGTCTGCCCGCTAGGAGAGGTCCCCGGGAATCGAACCCTATCCACTGGGCTATTGAGCCGGCCCCGTATCTATAATGTTTTAAAAGCTTTAGTATCAGATAGAATAATGGTGCAAAATGAAAATTTTGTTCTTTCTCTGTTAATGTAACAAAATTTCTTAAATCATTAGTCTGTTTTAGCGAAAGGTTATAAAAAGTTTTCTCCTGAATAAGTGACATACAAAGCAAAAAGTCTTTTATCAAAACAACTTCTTGTACTTTAACCCTATCATATCCACGGTGGCTTTGAAAAAAAAAAGTCTCCTCACTTTTAAAAGAACGTAATTGTCAAACTTAAGAACTTTAACATTTTGCTTTCTCAAAGTCAAATCCTAAAATGTATCCTTTTATTTCAAACTCTTGCAAAAGATTTATTCTTTCACCTTAAAAAAGGGTGAAGTACTAAAAATAGTTAAGTTCATTTAATATGTTGTAAGTTGAATGGAAAGTGTATGAAAAGCTTATAAAAATTAAAAGGGGGGCTGGCTGTATAGCCCAGCCTTGGGTTCGGTCCCCGGGGCCTCTCCAGGCAGGCAGACCGCTTGAGAAGGCAAAGTCGCCATGGGCGGGGCAGGGCCGCCGTGGGCAGAGCCACCCTGGGCAGGGCAAAAGCTGCCACGGGCAGGGCAAAGCCACCAAGGGCAGAGCAGAGCTGCCTGCGAGCAGAAAGGAGCCGCCCATGGGCAGGGCAGAGCCACCCGCAAGTGGGGCAGGCCGCCCGCAAGTGGTCAAGACCACCGCTCACCAGGGAAGCTGACTCGGCACATCACCGCAGTGGTGGTGGGGGGTGGGGAGGAGACAAAAAAGCAGAAAATAAAAAAATAAATCTTAAAAAAAAAAAAGAAAAAAAATTAAAAGGGATTTTTTAACCTTCTGTTAATCAAAGTTTTATAGGTAAACTCTTCATATAAATACTTAAAATGTCTAAAATTCCTGAAGATGTAACAATGTTTTCTGCATAATATTAGATAAAAGTATCATGTTGCTAATCATGGTTTTAATTACTTTGAAGATGTTAAATGTCACAGAAACAATCTTTCAGCCTGGGAATCAAGAGGTGCATATTTTGGCTACTATTGTCGAATTTGCCCCATTTCTGCTGAAGAAGCAGCTCTATGGCTACAAAAAAAAAAAAAGAATGGCTAATCAATGGGCTGCTGTGGAGTGCACCTGATAGTAGATTATTGTGAATTAAACAAAGTAACATCACTGCTATATGCAGCAGTCCCAAACATTGCTGGTTTATAGCAAGAAATTAGTACCTGGTTATGTCACTATTTTAGATTTTTCTAACTCCTTTCTTTAGTATCTCCATAGACAAGTTAAGCCAGCCTGCATTCACCTTCACATGGGAGGGCCATCAATAGACTTTTACAGTGCTTCCCCAAGGCTAAATGCACAGCCCAACCATCTGTCACAGCCTTGTGACAAAGGATCTATTGGCATGGAAGAAACCTGTGGCTATAACCTTATTTTGTTGCACTGACGATATTATGTTAACCAGCAAAAACAATGGTATCTTATCTTGAAAACATGGGATGGGCAAACAATTGGGACAAGTTACAAAGTCCCAGCTGCTCTGTCAAATTCTTGGGTGTTGTTTGTTTTGGTAAGATAAAAACTATACCCTCTGCTGTAATTGATAAAGTACAATGTTTTCTCACACTAATAGAGCCTATGGTATTGTTGGAGTACTGGAAACTCTTCATCCCTCATTTAGCCCAGATATTAAAACCATTGTATGTCTTATTGAGGAAAGGTTGTGCATGGGAATAGGTGGGCCCCCAGCAAGTTGCTTTTAAAGAAACAAAGAGGCAATGGCACAAGCTTAAATAGTAAAGGGAGTGGGTCCTGACTTACCCTGTGAATTGGACGTGACCAGCACCAGTATTTGCTTTGGGTGGGGTTTGTGGCAAATGCAACATTCTAAAAAATATATCCCTAAGGTTTTTGTCACAATTGTAGAAAGGGAACAAAGTAAGATTTAGCACCTTAGAAAAGCAACTTTGTATAGCATACCATGCCCTGTTGCAAGTAGAAGGCTTCCAGTCACTCTGAAGACTGCCTTACCTATCCAGGGGTGGATTGCAGATACTAGAAACAGGACAGGAACAATGGACTGCTGTGGATCACCCTCTATGGGGGAGAGATCTGTGGAAGAACATCTTGGACACCTGCCAGCAGTGACAGGTAACTGTCTATCATGTCCCTGCCCACTCTTCTAACAGTCCTCTTGAGAATGTTGAGGCAGATGCCTTTGTGAAGATCCAGAGCCATACCACTGAGACCTGAAAAGCAGCAGAGGACCTCCACAGATAAAGCAGACATTGTGGCTAGCAGACTCTGTGGGAGCACTTCCAGCTGCTTGTTATTTGCCAGCAGCTCATAGACATCACTCTTGAGTATCCATCATACTAACTCCAATGACTGCAGCAACTACCTCATGGGATGGGAAATATTGGCCAAGCACAGACTCCAATAGCATGATGGCAAGTAGATTACATTGGTAAACTCCTGCTCTCGGAAGGGGCAAGGTATGCTTTCACTGCCATAGATGCTACCATGGAACTTGTAACCAGCTGGCTACTACTTGCTGCCTAGAAAATGTAAGTGCCCAATATAGCGTGCTGGCCCAAATTAACAGTGACCAAGGAAATCCATTTGCCAATCACCTCATGCAGTCTTGGGAACTATGGACCAGTGTATTGCTTGGACTTTTTATGGAAAGGATGAATGATCTTTAAAAACAAAAAACAAAACAAAACAAAAAACAAAATAAAAGGCGATAAGGGATCTTTATGACAATGGACCAAGAGACTCTATCCAACCTTAACCTGCTTAAGTTCAGGCCCCTGCTCCAGTTGAAGTGTGAACAGCAGTACCAATGTAGGCATTGATAATACAAGTAAAAGAACCATCCATCCTACAACCCAAAAGG
>PVKH010012494.1:0-17256 GCA_004027955.1 Chaetophractus vellerosus
TAATAGAGGAAACTGAATTGAAGATGTGGCAGAAAATAAGTATGAACAACTTCTCTTGCAGACACACACAGAATACAAAAACTACGCATGAGGTTTTACATTTGAAAACAAACATTATTCAGACACAAAACTCCAGTTGAGTATCTCCATAAATAAGAAGTAGAGAGGGAATGTTACAGAGTGGTTGGGTTTTTTGCTGACTGTGTCATCAGAAGCAGGCTACAGCAATTTCTTAGAGAGAAAGATGAATACCAAGGCCATGCAAAAGATAGGGGACTGGAGCAAGAGTTTTGGGGAATTCAGTGGGTGGCTTCTACCTTATTTAAAGGGGGATAATAAATTGAGTAAAACTTCTGTCTGTATTTAAACTTTTATTGGAAGCTTTGCATTGGGGAAGTAAGGGCAAAGGGCTCAGTATCACTATTAGAAAATGACCCAAAGTATCTCCTAGCTCTGTGGACCTTACATAGTCTCAATATCTCTATGAGGAACAAGATTCAAGTCATAGATCATAGGAACCACTTTTCAATTGGACTTCCAACTGTGTACTTGGAGAAAGTGATAAAGCTATTAGAAAGGGTAAGTACAGAAGGTAAGAGCCAGTGTTTAATGTGTGGTTTATGTGCATGTGTGTGTATGTGTGTGTGTATGTGCATGTGAGAAAAAGAGAAGTTCTGGAAAGAATTATATGGTGTATCACAGGAATTCAGGATCAAGCACTTCAGAAAGTTTCAGCAAATGACTTCTGTCTTACTTAAAAAGCACAATGAGTCAAATAAAAGAAGGGGAGATATTCCAGTTTCCAGCTGCTTGCATCAGGGTCAGTGGATGGCAGCTCTGCATGTGCCACTTCATGTTGGAGAGGAGAGACATATCCGTACTGCTCAAGATCAGGGTATTTATACATCCAAGGGGCAGTGGGCCCTGCCACTGAGAGTTCCTACCCAGAAAAGCAGGTAGAACTGCTTGTTCTTGAATTCAGGTTGTTCCATTAGATCTAACATTCTGTAGAATGGGAACATATTGAAACATATGCACATAATACAGATGTAGGGAGGTGGTTGGTAAGGGCTGGTAGATGGCTGCTATGCTCTTCCTGTCTTCCCCAGCAGATGTCCATGCAAAGGAACCCATGAAACAAGATTAAAAATCACATGGTTAAGTCTATTGACAAGAAAAATAACCCAACATGATTAGTTTTATAAATCAGAGGAGTCTTAAAAAACAAATAATAAGACACACATATGTGCACATTTATGGTCTCAGAAATATATACTTTACAGTTAATAAAATGAAAGCATAACTTTTATTTTACAACAATAAGATATTATGAAACGAATCAGGTTGGATGGAGAAGTGTATATAAAATAAAAACAGAAGTTTTGGGAACAAAATACATTTATTAAAATAAAAAATAAGTGGAAAGCATTCTAGACTTGTAGTCAAAGGAAAATTTAGTTAATTATAAAATGATAACAAAACCTTTTCCCAGTATGTAAAATAGATAAGAAAATAAAAAGTATGAAAGTTAATAAATGGGGAAAATGGCAAGAGAATATAGGTAAAGGATAATAAGGCAGCTATGGTTTTTGTAGTCTTTACAAAGTACACAGAGACTAATATGGTACATTTTTTAGAAAACTTAATTTTCAAAATTATAATATATTCAATATTGAAATCGCTATAAACATATATTATTATAATAATATATAAATGATAATTATATTACTATCTTAAACTTTTATGGAATTGAAATGCCCTCTTTTAAATCAACATAAGAAAAAATGGGAGTAAGAAGAATTTAGGAAACCTAGGCCATGTTTAAGTAACTGGGTTTAGCAGATGAGAAGGTGGAATATTCATTTGAAAATAAAAATAATTTTGAGCAGGGGGAATGGTCATCAAAGAGCAGGAAAGAGAGAGAGGTGATCTACAAATAGCAGAGATTGCCTTATCCTGGGAGTTATTTAGGATAATGAACATTATTCCTTAGGGGGAGAAAATTAAAATATTTTGACTGCAATAACTCAAGTCAATTCAATCTATCCTAGAATTTTTTTGTTTTTTGCTGACTTGATTGAATGTTTTATGAATTGATTACATTCATTTGTTTTTTTCTTTTTTTTCTAGCCCCAGATCTTTAGGGTATATGGACAAGTGAGACAAAAGTGAAAACTTTAAACAATCAGCTAGTTTCTTGTGATGGGAGACAGCTGAATAATGTGTGCTTCTACCTCAAACAAAATATCCAATTATATTTTTAGTACAGGGACAATTTTACTATAAAAGTTGCAATATAGTCATGATATTTTTTTAAATGTTAAATTATGAGTCTAGACATATGTCTTCAAAATACTGAAATAAATGTTCATGTCAGGGAAATGAACTCACTCTTTGATTGATCAATTTAGTCCCATGGTCAATAATGTGGAGTCAAATCACATGGAATTTAACATAGGATTTAAATTGAGCCCACTGGCACCAAGGAGAACTCCTTTTACCATTCTACTATTTTGAATTAATGAGTACATTTTTATTCTTCCACTAGCAATACACTTAACAAACACAATAAGCTTCTAACAAGCATTTTGATCATGCATTGTATATAACAATTGATTCTGATCCCAGGAGAAAATAAAATGTTTTCTCTAAGTTTCTCTTTGATCTTACTATTACAAAATTCTCTTTAAGTTAATCTTGTGCTTTATTATTATTCAGAATGCCAAGGTGAGCTGAGTTGGGAACCCTATGAATTCTGTGGCAAGCTCTTCTCCTGTGATCAAACTGGAGATACAAGTGCTTGTAATTTCTTCCTTTTCTTAATTTTTTAAAATAGATAATACTTTATTTATTTATTTTTGTTACATATCACCCCCTTTCTGCTTGCTCTTGCTGTGTTCATTTTTGTGTTCTTCTGTGTCTGTTCTGTCTCCCTGCATTGCAGCAACGCACCGAGTCAGCTCACTGTGCAGGTGGCTCTGCTCCATTCGTGGGCAGCTTTTGCTTCCATTCGCAGGTGGCTTTTGCTTCCATTCCTGGGTGGCTTGCCCTGCCTGTGGCAGCTTTGCCCTGCCCATGGTGGTTTTGCCCTGCCCATGGCAGCTTTTTGCCCTGCCCATGGTGGTGGTGGCTCTGCCCCACCCACAGCAGATTGCCATTCTCAAGGTGGTCTGCCCATCTGGAGAGGTCCCCAGGGACCAAACCTGGGGCCTCCCATGTGGTGAACCAGTGCCCTATCCACTGGGATACAGCCAGGCCCCCCTTTTCTTAATTACTTTTAAATTATTATATCATTGCACTTTAACAAGTCCCCTGGCTTGCCCAGTACTGGGGTTTAATAGGGAGGGAGAGTGCCTTTCTACTTTTCAAGGTGGCCAATGTTAGCTACAAGAAATTGCTAAATAAAGAAAACAAAACTGACTTTCAAGGCATTTTTAGTACTTTGTCTGAGTGAATTTAAATATTTCCTCATTCCCTATGTGTTAATATGCCCTTAATTTAATTTTAAAAGATCTCATTCAGAAGCAGAGCAATGCTTAAGTTTGGGAAATAGAATTCCTGGCATCTAAAGGGAATGTCTCAGTGAAACCTGTCTCATCAAAACAAAGCAATCACTTTGAATCTAAATTATTGGTTAGTTCTGAAGCTTTTAGCATTTTTGTTCTCAAAAAAAAGTTCTTTGTTGTCATTGTTGTTTTTCCTGTGCACTATACCTCATCTTATTGAAACAGAGCAGAATACAACAGTTTAGTCATGTGATGATTAGGCTAATGTGTCAATTTGGCTATGAAATTGTGTCCAGTTTTGGGTCAAGAAAGCAATGGGATAACTGTAATACAAGGACATTTAAGGGCTTTAGTCATCAGTGACTTTACTGCATAGATGGCTGATTACACATACAATCAACCAGGGAGATTGCTGTCAGCAATGAGTGATGCTTTATCCAGTCAGTTGAATGCCTTAAAAGGGGAAGTGATTTCAGAATTCAGAGACAAGTTCCCATCTTGTCTTTGGACAGCCAATATCTCCCAGAAAGTAATCAAGGAGCTATATTGGACTTTCATCAGAGCCCCTGGTTTGCAGCCTTCCTGTGGAATCTGGACTTGTGCATCTCCATGGTCACATGAGAAACTCTTATAAAATCTCATACTATTTACAGATACCTCCTGTTGATTCTGTTTTCCTTGAGAGCCCTAATATTCTCACCATTATATTTAATGAGAAAAGATACTATTTATAATATATTTATTAATCTAACCACCACTAAAAAGTAGCATTACTACTAACCATAGCCTATAGTTTACTCTTTGGTTTACACTTTGCACTGTACAGAATTATAGGTTTTGACCAAATGTATAATGGCCTGCATCCATCATGACAATATCATGCAGAACAATTCCACTGTCCCTAAAATTCCTCATGTTCCACCCATTCTTCCCTCATCCTCTCCTCAGAACCTTGGTAATCAATTTCTTTATATCAATGTTACAAGATCCTCCATTAATACAGTAATAATAAGTTTACTTTGGTCCATGGTTGCATTCCCCCCTTATGTTTGTTCATTCCCCAATATTGATGACTTTGGGATTGTGATGCCCAACCTGTTTCAGGTTAAGAGGGGTTTAACTCTCATGGAGTAGATGAAGGAATTGTTTTACTTTCAGATGTAGATACCCTCTGTTTTTTGGGATGAGCTTTGTCCATCACCATCATTGTATTAGTTGTCCTGGGTGATTCCAATGAACTGGAGAGTACATGTTGGCTACAACTCTGCTGAAAGTTAAGGCCCAACCGTGATATGAACAGACCAAAGACATACATCTCTGGGACATGTATTTAATGGGTATAGTGCTAATTATAGGTAAAAACAAATAGGATAGAAGAATCATGTGTAGGTAACTTATTAATGAGTCTAACTCTGTTACTTTTGGGAAATTAGTTAACATATATTCCAAGGGAAGGTCCACTGACAGTTTGCTGATTTCATGGAGTTGTGTGCCTTGCCTAATGTGTCTAGATGTCTCTAGAGCACTCAGGAGCCCCTGTTTGGGGCTTTGTTTACTATGGCAGTTAGTGAGTACCTCCTGAGATGTGTATAAGTGTAACCTCTGAAATGACCTCCCAACTCACTTTGAAATGTCTTAGCTGTAAAATCTATTTGTATTTAATATTTCACTCTTTTTCTGAATGCATCACTAGATAGCTCTTGGAAATAATCCCTCTGTGCCAGGGAAGTCCATCCCTGAGATTATATAATGAGTTTGGCGTAGAGAAAGGCCACATTTGAGTACCAACTAGGTTTTCAGGAAGTAACTCTTAGACAATAGATATTACTAGTTTCAATATTACAATAACAAAGCTAAAAGTATGCATTAATATCAAGGGCTGGGTTATTTGTATGTTTTATTTTATTAGGCACTGCCTATATACCCTAAAGATTCTTGCCACTCTATTAGAGAATGTCCTAGGATGGGATTTTAATATTTTTTGGTTATTTTGGGGTCTCTAACCACTGAAATAACACCCCATAACAAAATAAATATATTCCTATTCCATTGAGGCATGCTCCAGGTGCAGCTTCCCCACACACCACCCCACCACTGAAACCTGCACCAGCATTCCTCCCCTGCCATATTTGTAACTTTTCTGTAATTCAAAACCTCCCCCAAACAAAGCTAAAAAACTTACTGACATTTTGCCTTTCATCACCATAAGATCTGTTATCATTTTTTTATAATGCTTGAAAAATTCTCTATTCTCAGAGTGTATTTTTTTTTCAATGAACACAATCTATGAACATACAAGTGGGAAGGTGGAAGAAGCTGAAAATTGTGCAATCACAGAAGTCTGTGTGCCTGCCATAACATTTCCTTTCTCTTTTTAAATTAATTTTTTATATATCTCTCTATATATTTTTAGGATACATTGATTACATAAATGTTACACAGAAATTCCAGGAGTAACCAAATGCCACCCCCCCACACCTCCCACAACCTCCCACATACACATCCCTCATCAGTGTGGCATGATGCCTGTGATAGATATACACATTTTAGGGCTTTGCCATCAAGCATAGTTCACAGTTCAGATGGTAGACGACCCTCTCTTCCACACAGTTCCACATGATACATGATGATACAAAATGACCTATGTCCTCCATTGCAGCAACACCCATGACAATTCCCAAGTCCCAAAAAACCCCACTTTACAATTGCCCTTCCATCTCCCTGACCCCAAGGTGACCAGTGACCCTGGCTCCACATAATTTTGCAATTTCTTCCATTGCATATATCACATATCTATAGCAGGACACCAACAAGTCCATTCTAGTCCATAGCTCTTCCCCCAATCCTGAGGAGTCTGGGATGGTGATGTCCCTTCCACCACCAAGTGAGAGGGGGCTTATATCCCATGAATATGATGGAAGAGGTTTTCCTGCCTGCAGCTACAGGCTCTCTCCATTCCCCAGCATAGCCATCATCCATCATCAACTCTCAACTAGGTGTCCTGGTTGAGTCCATTGAGTTGTAGCATAGGAGTTGCAGGCCCACAGAGTCTCTGGACCCAGTTGACACATGGACAGCCCATATTCTCTGGTCTATGGAAGTACACCTAAAACTCTGGCATCAAATATAAGTTTGAATAGAAGAGACAGATGGACCATGTGCTGTGAAGACATATTTTGGTCAGACTCTGTCACTGTCAGGAGCAAGGATTCCAAATAAGGGCCCACTGGTAAGGCAGCAAACTCTGGGGCTATCTGCCCTGATATAGGACCTGGATATCTCCAAAGCCATCAGGAGTCTTTCTGATTGGGGTGATATCCATATTGGAAGCCTAGGAGGTCCTACTGGGATTTGCATAAGTGTTACCTCTGGGTTGACTTCCCGACACACTTTGAAGTCTCTTAGCCCTATGAACTCATTTGTCTTTACCATTTACCCCTGTTATTCAAAGTCTTTTTCAGTCATACTGCCCGTTGGAATTTGTTAGTAATCCCTCATTGCCAGGGAGGCTCATCCCTGGCAGTCATGTCCCATGCTGGGAGGAATTTAATTTCATATCCTGAGATTGTCTTAGAGAGAGGCCACATTTGAGCAACAATGAGGTTCTCCAGAGGCAACTCTTAGGCACTCCTTAACACTAGGCTCTTTCAATTTCAACAGCAATGACTCATAAAGCTAGTCATCAATAACAAGGGCCCATCAATGGATCATTCTCCTTTGCTAGACCCTGCCCCTGCACTCAGAAGGATGTTGCTACTCTTCTGGAAAATAAGGCAGAGCTGTCCAAGATGGGAATTCAGTGTTCTCACATTTACTGAGTAATACTTCACCCCATGATATGTCCCATGAGCATTTGAACAATTATGTATGCCTTTTATGTATGTTCAGGTGGACTTCCTCCCATGCACCTCCATCCTTGACACCTCCCACCAATGATCCTCTCCCATCCCCATTGTGACCCTTCTGTGATCCATAGCCTCTTCACAGATGAAGCCATCACAATAGCCAATTGCAATGAATAGGAAAATGAAATAATAATGGTATCTAAATGTAATAGTTAAAATATAGGAGAACATAAAAATAAAAAATAATTTTAGAAAATTACATAAAAATAGAAAAATGAAAACAAGATTTTTTAAAGGATTTGGCTATTCAAAAAATGTAAAAAATAATAATATATATATGCATAATTTTTTTTTTCCGATTGTGCCTTGTCGGTGCAATATCTGGTTACCAGTCTTTTTCCTGTCACCTTCCTCTTCTCACTCTCAAGCAGCCCTCCTTTTATCATTTAATTTTCAAAGAAATTTTGGGTCACACACAGAATACAAGACAATCTCATATACTCAACCTCTTCCTCCATTCCCTCCCATACCAAAATTTTTGTATGTGGATGACAGCACCAACATAACTCACAGATAGTGAAACATAGTTCCCCAACATTTTCATTGGTCCACATCAAGGTCCACATTTTAGATCATACACTTTTATAAATTTTGATGCCTTTCACCCTGTCCCATATCCACCATAGCAAGGCAATGGAAAACACTTTCATGGGCCACCAAATGCCCTATATTCTTCTGTATGTTTCCCTACTGTCTTCTTTTTAAAAACATTATTTCCAAAGAAATGTTTAGGTTTTGATGCAGAAATTTTGCATCAAAATTATAGGGGATTCCCATATAGCCAATCCCCTCTTCCTCTCTATTTTCCCCTATTAATAAAGTCTTACATTGTATTGTATATTTGTTACAATTGATGAACAAATATTGAAACTTTGCTACTCATGATACATTTTTTACATTATAGTTTACACATTGCACTGTGCAATTTTATAGCCTTTGGCAAAATGTATAATGGATGATATCTGTCATTGCAAAATCATGCAGAACAATTCCAATGCACTAAAAATGTCCTACATTCCATTGTGTTTATCCTTGTGCCAAGATGTTCAACATCACCAGCTATTAGGGAAATGCAAATCAAAACTATAATGAGATATCATCTTACACCTATTAGACCCCCTACTTTTAACAACAGAAAGCTACAAGTGTTGGAGAGGATGTAAAGAAATGGGAACAATCATTCACTGCTGGTGGGAATGTAGAATGGTGCAGCTATTTGGGAGAACAGTTTTGTGCTTCTTCAGGGAACTAAATAAAGAATTTCCATACAATCCAGCAATCTGACTTCTGGGTATATAACAGGAAGAATTGAAAGCAGGGACACAAACAGATATATGCACAGCAATGTTAATAGTGGCATTATTCACTTTTGCTAGAAGTTGGAACCTTCCCAAGTGTCCATCAATAGATAAAAGGATAAGCAAAATGTGGTATATATATACAATGGAATTTTATTCAGCTGTAAGAATGAATGAAGTATTGACACATGTGATAACATGGATGAATTTTGATGACATTTTGTTGAGTGTAGTAAGCCAGTCACTAAAGCACAAATGTTGCATGACCTCAGTGATATGAGCTAAGCATATTGATCAGATTCACAATGATAGAGTCAAAAGATAGGTTATCTGGAGACAGAAAGGAAGTAGAATGTAGAGACCTGATGCTCAATATGGGCAGAACATATGATCAGGTGGAAGGAAGTGGTTTGGCAGTGGATGAGGTTGACGGTGGTGTAGGGATGTGAGTGGGTTCCATGGTGTTAGAATATGAGGGTAAGCAGTGTTGTGGAGGTGGGTTGGACCATCCCTGGAACTGGGGACAGGACTGGAGAAAGGAACAGGTGAACTCAGGTATTTGTATGACTTTGGTAGAAAACACAATTGTGGCAATATTCTTTCCCCAAATATGGCAGGTTAGGGTCACTAGTGCAAGTATCAGTGGTGGTGGGATATGTGGGAAAGGGTGGACCTTTGGCATGCTTCTGTTGGAAGGAATGTGTCCATATTTTCATAGGGTGTTATCTCAGTTGACAGAGGCCTACACAATAAACAACAAAATATTAGATCCCCATCTTGATGAGTCCTGCTACATTCTCAAATAGAGGGACACGAATCTTTTGATTCATGAATTGAGAATCACATTTGACTACAATCTCAGGAAATAAATACCCTTGTGAAAAATGAAAAATATATTCTTGAATATTTTAGCAAGGAGACAGTGTTTTCACACATGAGGGATCCATTGTAGAATACATGGAAAAAATATGGAACTTATGGGGGCCAGCCATATAGCCCAGTGGAAAAGGGCACCAGTATACCACATGGAGGGCCCCAGGTTCAGTTCTCAGGGACCTCTCCTAGTGGGCAGACCACCTTGAGAAAGGTAAGCAGCTGTGGGTGGGTGGGGCCACTGTGGGCAGGGCAAAAGGCTGCCACAGACAGGGCAAAGCTGCCACAGGCAGGGCAGTTTGCCCATGAATGGAGTGCAGCCAGCCACCCATGAACTGAAGCAGAGCCAGCCATGAATGGAGGCAGAAGCCACCCACAGATAGGGCAAAGCCACTTGCCCAGTGACCAGTCTTGGTGCATCACCGCAATGAGGGGGAGACAAAGCAGACAGAGAGGAACACAGGAATGGACACACAGCAAGAGCAAGCAGAAAGGGGAGAGATATGTAATAAAAAATATATATGGAACTTACTACTGATAACGTTATATACAGAAAGTCCTGAAGACCCATCAGAGTCCAAATCCTGTGCTCTACTTCCTCTTCAAACACTTTCCTGATATGTTTTGAAGTTTGAAATCTCTACCAAGGCAGCTGACCAAGAGAGCCAACCAAGACCCCTGTTCATTATTTTTGAAACATTACAAAATAAAGCCCATCTCTCCTAAACCCTCCCTTAAATATGGATGAACCAATAAGTAGAACTCAAACTAACTTCCTTTTTTCAATAATTATTTTTAAAAAATTTTAAAGATACTTAGATAACATAATTGTTACACACAAAATATAGGGATTCCCATATGCACCACTCCCCACACCTCCCATACCCTCCCACATAAACATCTTTCATTAGTGTAGCACATTCATTGCAATTGATAAATGTATCCTGGGGCTTTTCCATTAAGCATGTACCATAGTTCACATTTTAGTCTACAATCTCTCCCACACAGTTCTGCATGTTATGTGATGATATAAAATGGCCTATATCTGTCATTGCAGCATCATTTGGGATGATTCCCAAGTCCTGAAAAAGCCCCTGATATTTCAGCTGTTTAACTGTTTTTCCCTCTCCCTGCCCCTAGAGCCTCCAGTGGCCACTGGCTCCACATCAATGTTGTAACTATTTCCATTGCTAGAATCATAATATGTCTATAGTAGAATAGCATTAAGTCCACTACACTCCATAACTCTTCCCCCAATCCTGAGGATTCTGTGATGGTGACATTCACTGCACCTACAATTGAGAGGGGGCTTATATCCCATGGGAAAAATGGACAGGACTATCCTGCTTGCAGCTGCAGACTCTCTCCATTCCCTGGAATGGCCGTTGTCCATCATCATCTCCCCACCAGTTGTCCTGGGTGAGTCCAATGAGCTGTAGAGTAAATGTTGCAACTCCACTGAGGTTCTGGGCCCAGCTGACACATGGACAGCCCAAAGTGTTTTTCATCCCTATTACCTTGCAGGTACTTCTGTTCTTTGAAATGATCTGGCTTCCTTTGCAGCAGCAAAACCTTGGTGTCCTGAATAAAATGCTGTAATAGAGCCTGCAAACTTGACTATGATTTGTCTTTTGACAGTATCATCATCCAACATCATTAATGAGAACATTGTTCAGGTAGAAATTTTTAAAGAAGAAATAATGTCTTCAATTCCATAGAGAATCACAGGCTTTGTGAACCTGGTTACAGTGATCGGTTCACAATGCTATCAGTACAAAAATTGATAAAAATAAATTATTTCAGTTTTACTTTGCCTTCTTTGGGAACTCTATGGCATTCTACCCAGTTTTCTCTGAGAAAAAAACTCCTCTTTCTATATGCATCCAATCTTACCCAGCTCCCTTATTAATTAAAATGTTAATTGTTCACAGTTCAAATTTTAATACCATTAAATGATCATGTTTTAAAAATCTTTCTTACACCTACTATTTTATAACTATCATTGTTTTATTTTATTCCTTTTATGACTTTAATTTGTAGATTTAAAATATTTGGAGTTAATGCAATTTATTTTCAAATAATTAAACTATAAAACTGATTTGTTCTCCCTTAGGCACTATGAGTGTCATTGAAAATAGACTTCATATCAAATGTAATAGTAATTTGGTGGCAGCTTTTATCAGGATCCTAAGGCAATTTAGGACTGAGCCATGAAAGACAGATAGAACACTGAAATTTGTAGTGTTCTCAGGAAAGGGGAGTGGGAGCACATGGGCTAATGTGAAATATTACAACTTCTTGATATAAAACATACTTTACTGTAAGTTATGGAAATTTTATATATTGATAATTATATATATACAATATATATTTTATACATTGACATTTAATAAATATCTATGTATTCATATTTAATATATTGATATTTAATAATTGATATTTAATATTACTTTTATACATTAATGTTGATATTAATATTAAATATCTATAAATACTATTATTTTGACTGTAAAATTACTTTGTACCCATAAAATTTTTATTTAATTTGTATTACCTTCTAATAAGTTTATCATTTGTGTCATGTGTTCCCTTTTAGCCATACTTTTTAATGTATTTCCTAGATATTGTTCAAACATAATTACATGTTTTCTACATTTAATTATATATAAGCAAGTGGCTATAAGCCAATAGAATGTATATAATTTACCTCCAAAGCTTAAATGGAAGTTAGCATAATCTTTAACTCTTCTATACCTTATTTTAAGTTTTACTTCATTTCATTATATTTTCTCCTTAGCTTTAGTCAGCCCCTTATTCTGCTTTGTGTAGTGTTGTCCAAATACATCAATTTGGCTTTCAGTACGCATATCTGTAATGTAAATTCTATAAGTTTAAGTGATAAATTGGAAATGCATTTGTAATTTTCATAGATGTGATAATATGTTCCCTCCATAGAGCTCTACAGTTTTTTACACTCAGCAGCCTTGCTTCTAACAGACTTGTCATAATAAAGTTTTGTCAAGTGTTGCACTTATGTAAATTTCAGGGTATTCTTAATCAGCACGTTTTTAATATGAATGAGGTTGACCATATTTTTCAGGTGTTTGGGATACATTTTCTCCATTTTAGGATTATACAGCTCTTCAATTACTTTGCCTTTTTTTCACTGATTTATCAGTGCTTTTATTCTTGTTTTCTAAAATCTTTTTGTAAAAGTTATGAGTTAAAGTTAAAAAATTAAAAATAATAAAGTAATATTTTTAAAGTTTCATTTTAATATAGTAACAATGGTATAAAAATAAAGACAAGTGAAATATATTTCCCTAATTATCATATTTTTCCATTTAGCTTATTTTTTATTTTATGTAATCAAAATTCATTAATGATTTTAATGATCTCTCAAGAGATGCAGAAAAAACCTTCCCCATATTAATTAAACTTATTTATATTCCCACCACAAATAATGAGAATTCTAGGGATCTATAATCACATCCATTCAATTTAGACATATATTCTGTGTGAGTGTGAGGTGCTATCACAATGTCTACATTTAATTTACATTTTTTTCATGACTCCTAAAAAAGTTGAGTAATTTTTCATATTGATTGGATGTCTCTGTGAAGTATATATTAACTCAATTTTGACAATGATTTTATTGGTATTACTGTCTTTTAAAATTATTGACATGAAATATTATTATATATTGTGGATATGTGCTTATTGTTAGACATTTATATTCCAAACCTCTTATCAAATCCTTTGGGTTGTCTTTTCAATCTCATAGTAATGTCTGTTGATAAATAGTGATTAACCTTAAAGTAATCCATTTTATTTTTTCTTCATACAGTTAATATGTTGTGTATTCTTCAATAAACAAAGTTGTCCAGCCTTCTATGCTTTTTCCTAACACTTTTTTCTTTTTACCTTCTATATTTAGACTTGCATCTATCTACAATTTAATTTTGTGTGTGCTGTGAAATAAGAGTCAATATTATTTTTCCCATTTCAAATTAAATTGACTCAGTTCCATCTGGAAAGACTGCATCAATCATCTACCTATACATATTATATATATATATATATATATATATATATATATATATATATATATATATAATCTGTTTTTCCATTGTTCAATTTGTCTGTATAGGAACAATGCCACACTGTCTTAGCCACTTTAATAGAGGACTGAACATTTGATACACAGTATCTACCAGCCTAGTTCTTCAAAATCACCTTGATTATTCTCAGACCTTACCTTTCTTTGAGAATAAGCTTCTCAATTAAAAAAAGTTGCGGAAATTTTTATTGTGATTGGATTTAATGTATATATCATTTACAGTAGAGAGTTGTGATCTTTAAAATATTGCATTTTCTAATCCATAAACATGGTGTAGTTCTCCATTTACTTAGGCATTCTTACATTCTCTCAATAATACTTTGTAGTTTTAATTGCAGAAGTTTTACATATCATTTCTTGAATTTCTTACTAGAAATTTTATTTTAGGATATAACTGTAAATGTTATCATTTTTTATCTTAATTTAATTTTAATATTTTTTGACTTAGTGATTATTTAGCAGTATATTATTGAATTTCAAAACAGTGGATAATTTTTTTAAAATTATTGTTTGTTTTTCTCTAATTTGTTGCTAAGTTCTACTTTGGTCAAATAATATACTCTGAAGCATTTTATACTTTGTTGAGTTCTGCTCCATAAGCCTACATATGATCAGTTTTTCATATGGCTTTTCCTTGTTGTGTACAGTGCTCAACTTGTGTCATTTAAGTCTATTTTTCTTATTGTTTTCCAGAACCTCTTTATTTTTATTAATTTCTTCTCTGCTTATTTTGACATATTATTAATGGAATATTTTCTCACATTATTATTATAGATATGTCTATTTCCCTTTCTCTTTTTTGCTCTATCAATTTTCCTCAAAACATTTTGAACTTGCATTATTAGACCCATAAAGCACAGCCATCTCTTCAGCTGCAGTGCAGTGGAATGAAGAGCAAGATGACCTAGGTGGTACTGTAAGGAATTGCTATAGAGAGGAGACTTTAGATTCAAGTGCTATCAATTGATGCAGATAGACCTGGACTATGGTTTCAGAGCAATGTACTTGGGGGTTTAGAGCCTTTATCCATCTCCATGCACCTCTTCTCATCAAGTAGCATGTCTTCATATTTGAAAGGCAGAATACCTTTGACACCAGATTGTGTAATTCTTTCATGAGTTCAACAGACATCCGCCAACCCAACATCTTGATTTCACTAAGTTTGGAGCCAGAGGTGTTGTTTATCACTTGTGAAGATCAGGGTGAACTGCAGCATATATATTATATTGCATATATTGCTTTCATCTTTTGGCAATTGTGAATAATGCTGTTATGAGCATCAGTGTGCAAATGTCTTTTCGAGTGTCTGCTTTCAAACCTTTTGGATATAAACCTAGTAGTGAGATTGGAGGTCATATGGTAGTTCTATACTTAGCTCTCTGAGATATAGCCAAACTCTCTTCTATAGCAGGTACTCCATTTAAATTGCCACCAGCAGGGGCCGGCTCGATAGCCCAGTGGATAGGGCACCAGCATACCACATGGGAGGCCCCAGGTTCGGTTCCCGGGGACCTCTCCTAGCGGGCAGACCACCTTGAGAATGTCAAGCCACCATGGGTGGGCCAGAGCCGCCATGGGCAGGGCAAAAAGCTGCCACAGACAGGGCAAAAGCCGCCATGGGCAGGGCAGGTCACCCACGAATGGAGCGCAGCCAGCCACCCACAAACTGAAAGCCAGCCATGAATGGAAGCAGAAGCCACCCACAAGCAGGGAAAGCCGTGCCTGCGCAGTGACCAGTCTCGGCACGTCGCCACAGTGGGGGGGATGGGGAGAGATGTAATAAAATAAATAAATCTTTAAATAAATCTTTAAATAAATAAATAAATAAATTGCAACCAGCAATGAATAATTGCTATTTCTCCACATCTTCTCCAACACATGTTATTGTCTGTGTTTTTAATAAGAGTCATTCTAATGGGTGGGAAATGGTATCTCATAGTAATTTGGATTTGCATTTCCCTGATGGCTAATGATAAACATCATTTCATGTGATTTCTGGCCATTTGTTTATCTTTATAGAGATGTCTGTTCAAATCATTTGCACATTCTTAAATTGAGTTTTTTGTTGTTTTGTTGTTAAGTTGAAATATTCCTTTATATATTCTGGATATTTGACTTTTAAAATTGGATGTGTGGTTTCCAAATATTTCCTCCCATTGTGTAGGTTGTTGTTTTATTTTCATGATAAAGTCTTATACAGGCCAAAAGTTTTAATTTTGATGAGGTCCCATCTATTTATTTTTCATTCTGTTGTGCTTTCTACATTTTCTTCTAGGAGTTTGACACTTCTAACTCTTTTATTTAGGTCTTTGATATAGTGGTTGATTTTTTGTTTATGGTGTGAGGTAGGAGTCTCTTTGTTTTGGTTTTTGTTTTTCTGGAAATACGTGTCCATATTTCCCAGCACCATTTGTTGAAGATATTGTTCTATCCCATGTGAGTGGTCTTTGCCACTTTGTGGAAAATCAGTTGTCTATAAATTTGAAAGTTGATTTCTGAGCTCTCAATTCTATTCCATTTGTCTATATATCTGTCCATGCCAGTGCCATGCTGTTTTAATTACTGGGTTTTGTAATAAGTTTCAAGGTCAAGAAGTGTGAGTCCTCTAAATTCATCATCTTTTTCAAGATAGCTTTGGCTATTTGGTGCCCCTTACCCTTCCGTATAAATTTTATGATTGCTTTTCCATATCTACAAAGAAGGTGATTGGATGTTTGATTTGGATTGTGTTGAACCTATAAATTACTTGGGGTTATATTGACAGCTTAATAATATCTAGTCTTCCAATCCATGAAAACAGAATGTCCTATCATCTATTTGCATCTTCTTCACTTTCTTTTAGCAATGTTTTGTAGATATCTGTGTACACTTCCTTTACATGTTTGCTTAGATTTATTCTTTTGCTGTTGTTGTTACATATTTCCCCCTTTCTGCTTGTTCTTGCTGTGTTCATTTTTTGCATTCTTCTGTGTCTGCTTGTCTCCTCCTGTTGCAGTGACCCACCTAGTCAGCTCACGGGGTGGCTGCCTTGCCTGCTTGTGGGTGGCCTGCCCTGCCCGTGGGTGCCTTTGCCCTGCTCATGGGTGGCTTTGCCCTGCTTGCAGGTGACTTGCCCTGCCCATGGTGGCTTTTCCCTGCCCATGGTGGCTTTTGCCCTGCCTGTGGTGGCTTTGCCCCACCCACAGTGGCTTGCCTTCTCAAGGTGGTCTGCCCACTTGGAGAGGCCCAAGGAACTGAGCCCAGGGCCTCCCATGTGGTAAACTGACACCCTATCCCCTGGGCTACAGCCAGCCCCAGATTTATTCTTTTAGTTGCTATTACAAATGGAGTTCTTTTCTTGATATTTTATTAACATTGTTAATTACTAGTGTGTTGAAATACTACTGATTTGAAACTGTTGATATCATACCCTGATACTTTGCTGAATTCATATATTAGCTCTAGGATCTTTATTGTGAATTTTGCAGGATTTTCTGTATATAGGGTCATATAATCTGCATATAGGGAAAGTTTTACTTCTTCCTTTGCAACTTGGATGTGTTTTATCTCTTTTT
>PVKH010012495.1:0-17250 GCA_004027955.1 Chaetophractus vellerosus
CCTTTCTGACCTTTTTCCATTCTCTCTTCCTTCTGGGACACCAATAATATATATGTTTGTGCATTTTGCATTGTCATTCAATTCCCTGAGACCCTGTTCCATTTTTTTCATTCTCCTCTCTTTATGTTCTCCTGTCTTTTCCAGTTCAAGTGTTCTGTCTTCAAAATCTGTCTTTGAGCAATTCAAATCTGCTCTTATGTTCCTCTAATATATCTTTAATCTCATCCATCACGTCTTTCATTCCCATAAGTTCTGTTACTTTTTGATACAGGCTTTCAAATTGTTCTTTATGCTCACCCAGTGTCTTCTTAATATCCTTTATTACTTTAGTCATATTTTCTTTCAATTCTTTAAATTGATTTAGGAGAGTTGTGTGATTATCATTGATTAAATGTCTTACATACTGTATCTCTTTAGGATATTTAGTTAGTTCCTTTGGCTGGGCCATCTCTTCCTATTTCTTAGTATGGCTTGTAATTTTTTACTAGGCATCTGAATATGTTGGTGAATTTACTCTGATAGCCAATTTCTCTCTCTTGCATATAGTTATATTTTTTTTCCAAAGCTCTTCTTTGATATTTGGTTCAACTTATTCTAAGTCTTTAAAATTGCCCAGCTTAAGTTCTCAGAATTGTGTCAGGAACTCACTAATGGCACACAGATTTTCTCCCAGGAGTTAGAGTACAGAGAGAACCAAAGTTTTTGTCCATGCAGTTTCCAGACTGGCCAGAAGATGGTGCTCGTTGGCATGCTTTTCCAATGAAGTATTTCTTTCAATCTCTGTTTTCCTGTGTTTTGATCTGTCCATAGCTGAGATTCAAAGTGGTCTCTGCTGGACAAAACACTGAAGAAAAGCCCCTGACTCCCTCTCCCTTTTCCCTTGGAACAGCTGACAGGAAGGAAGATGTCTATTCCCCTCTGTTAGCTGCTGTGAGCCAGTGGTTTTACCCCAGCTTAATATCTTGGGGGTGGGGGAAGGGAGCCCTTCCCTGCTGCCATGGATGTTTGGTCACTCATGTTTGTTGTATCAGGTTCTTCATCTCTCTTTCCCTCACCCAACTGGGAGTTGTGAGGCACTGTCCTGGTGTGCTGACCCCCAAAGCAGATCCCTTGGACAGCTTTTGGCTCTTTCTCCATTGTTTCTGCAAGAGAGTTGAGCCTTACTTGTCTAATATGATGTCACCTTCCCACAATTCCCATAAGATTTTAGTAATAGCTGCACTTTTCATACAGGTAAAAAAATGTATTAGCAAATTAGACTAATTACAATGAAAAATCTTCCTACTTCTAGAATATAGTCTTAGAAAGCAGATGATAGGAATAATGCTAACATAACAGCACAAGCTATTTGGTCTTTTCCATGTTTGGGTGCATTAATTATAGGTATGGGTCAATAGCTCTGCTTCTCATCCATGCCTCCCAATTCAACTTGCTGAACTATATGGGGGGATAAATGAAAGAGTGGGTGGTAGTTGAATGATGGATGAATAGATAAATGCATTTCATCATTTCCCTTTTAAGGTAGTTGAAACACCTCACTCCCATATAACACACACATGAAAGCCCATAAACATAAGTCAAAATAACCAACATAATCACATATGTCTGCAGATACCCATGAGTGTCTCGATACATTTATTGTGAGGTGTTATTCATCTGTGCTGCATTCTGTATTTTTGGAATTGAGGTTCCATTCAGCCTCTGGCTTTTAAACTTAGCTCTTCTTGCTTAGACCATTTGGGCCATCCAAGATTTCACACTCAAAACCTTGGGGCCAAGCCCCAATCCAAGGACCAGTGCCCAACCCTTTCTAACCAATTTTCTAAGAACTAGTCCTTCAGACTAGATGGATGGATTGATGGGTGGACATATTAGCAACCATACTGTACAAATTGCTGGATCATGGTTAACCATTTGACCCAGAAATGTATCCCCTATTCATCAACACTGTTTTTTCCTACTTTCTATAGCTTGTCCTGGCAGAGTAATTTTTAAACAAATTTACTCTAATTGACTCTCCTGTTTATCTTCAAGCATTGTCACATCCATGCCTAGAGCTAAAATTATGTTTCACTAGGGTAACTGGGAGTTCAGGAATTAGAGTTCGGTAATTAATGACACAAGCATCAAGTCATGAAATTTTCCATTCTCTATAGAATTTCCTGTGGGCATGAGACTTTCAAGACTTTCTTGGACATACCAGATTTCACACTTCAGCATATCCTTGCCCTCAGGATTAACTAATATGTGTTTTCTGTCAGCTACAGCAGATCCTGATTTATTTTACTTGGATTCAAAGTACCTTTTCTTTTAGAGCTTGATATGGGTTCACACACCCATTATATGGGCCTTTGTTCTTTTCCTACTTACTATTTTAAAAGAGTATCCACAGGTGTTTCTAGTTCTCTCCTGCCAGAATCAGACAAGGAAGGACCTCAGCCATACTAAGGTGGGGAAGAATTGTGTTAAATGATGAGATTTGTGTTTTTAAAATACTATTCTGGCTACAATGTAAAGAGCAGGTTAGAGAAGGGTACAAGTGGATGTGGATGGGCAAGTTTGAAGGATATGGCAACAGCCTAAGAGTAAGATAATGGTAGCTTGTGGGAGGATGGAATAGACCTATTCAAGAAAAAATTAGGAGGCAAATTCCTTCTTTAAATTACACCTCCAAGGATAACTTCTATTCTTTTGAATGTCCTCTTCCTTTGGTACAGATGAATGGAGTATATTTTTACATTCATATCCTCTTGCTCCCCTTTTACAGTATGATTGGGCTTTATAAAGTTTTCATATGTTTTTCCTTTTAACACAAGAGCAAGTCAACAGTGGTAAATAAAGCCGTTACAATTGGCCTTTATGTTGTAAGCAGTGCAGTGTCATTCATTCCTTCAACATTGAAGAACTCACTATTGCAGAGCATCCTCACTAAGGTTATGTGAACAATGGTCGAGAGTATGCACAAGAAGAAGGAAAAGTCTCAGAGAAGAATTGGAAAATCCTGATGACAGAGAAGAAGAGTAATGGGTCACAGGTCATACACTATTTGAGATAGAGCAGTGGTCCCCACATAAATCTTAGCATGTCTTTACGAGGCAAAGGCTGGGTAGGTGGGCTGGACATCACAGGGGAAATTTAGTAGGCTCTGAGACACTTAGCTCTGGGAAGGTTTTGAAGTGCTATCTTGATTACCTGGACTTCCCACAACAGGGACGCACAAGGCAGGAATAAGGGGAAAAGGGATCCCCAGGCCCTGAGAAGGTGTCAGCATCTTGGTCATCAGAAGATGGCACTTAGTGCTTTCTTTGTAGGCTGGATAAAAACTAGACAAAAGGAAGGTACATGATAAATGAAATGAAATGTTATCAAGAAATATAGAAACAATTCTGGATTATACTTTAATGGAGCGCAATGCATGCCTTCCATGCCACATGCCTTGGAGCTAGGGGTTATAAAAGATTTCACTGGGAGCCAAAGAGATAACAGTGTTAAAGACTGACTCTTCCATTGGACTGGGAAAGGAACATGATTTTTATTCCAGAGGGGCAGAAGATATAAATGTGTCTGTTTTAGAAACTGGGGAAGACCTGAGGCTGCAGAGGAACAATTGTGTGTCAAGGACTTGGAGAAAGCAGAGCACAGTTAGGCATTTGGTAACTATAGTTACAACTTCTGATGTTATTAAAAAGTCACAAATAATTTTCATGTTAAGTTGACTTATGACAATGGAGGTGTAACTGAATTGTGCCAGCTGTAAATTATAATAGAATTGATGACTTAGGGTTGCATCTAGGTAAACTTTATTGATCCTCCAATTTGCATTTCCCATTACTTCCCTCTCTTCAAAGATTCAGTTCATGTTATCCTCTTTAAAATAACTATTGGAAAATATGTATCTTTCAGGATATTTCATTACTATTATTTACTCATATGTCATATTAAGTAACATATTAAGCTACCATTTAATGATGACCTAAGTGCCCCAAAGTATCGAATAGGGTAATCTCATTTTCTCATTGCCTAGCTAAAGAATTTAGTGTCTAAGAAAGGTAGTAATGGAACTGGAAAGCAAGTCTCTCTAACTCTAGAATACATGTTTTTTTTTCCTACATGCCACATCATTTTTAATTGTTCACTTTAATATCTTAATCAGATATTGGAGAGTTACTTGAAAGAGGACACAGCAGACCATGGTAGCTAGAAAGTGTAGAAGGATCGATATATTCTAGTTTCAGAATATTTCCAAATAAATATGATGACTTAAAAAGAAAATATTTTAGCCCAGGGGATATTGTACTTAACATAAGACATAAGGTATATTAATGAATAAGCACACACACATGCACATCTCAGGTATATATTTTAATATAAACATATCAGTTCACTCAATTCTAGAATATATTAAGCACTTATTGATATGAACACATGAATAATTTTTACTCTTCTATTATTGTGTTAAAATTATAATTTATGACAAATACATTGTCTTAAAATGACAAAAATAACATATGGAATTTGTATTTATTAGAAAATCTACAGCAAAAGGTGTGGCAACATTACTCATGACTAAGCAATTGCCACAGAAGCCCAAAGAAAGATGTGATGCTTTTTGCAAAGGTTTTACAATGACTTGCTTAATTGTGCTAGGTAAAACTGTAAATAATCTAAATGTCCATGAACAGTACAATAGATAGAAAGAAAGGAATATGCACATAATGGAATACTATGTATCAAGGGCAAGGAAGCTTCCCAAAAGAAGTAATTCAACATGAATAACGTACATCACACTCACAGGCATAATACAGGGTGAAAGAAGCTTGACACAAAATGGGCAAAATTGTTCAATAGTGATAAAAATCAGGATGGTGTTTACTATAGTGGGAGATGGGAAGGGCTCAGAAGAGGCATCTAGTGCTGCAGAAATATCCTTCATTTGGACAGGGAATATACAGGCATGCTACGTTTGTAGAAATACACTGAGGTGTACACTTTCAATTGGTGATTTTTACTCTGATTATATTTCATCGGTAATTAGAAAAAGTATACCGAAATAACAAATTTTTCTCAGTTTTTCTAACAAAATTGAATTTCTATTTCAGCTTAATCAACTGATAACAGCAAAGAACTTTCAATTCAAGAAATCTATGAGATTACACAATTTTTTTATCAGTCAGTTACAACCCACACATTCTGTCTATGCCCTGCTTGTTGGGCTGCTCTTATATCTCCAACCTGCCATTCACAGCCCATGGATCCCACCATCATCTCGATTCCTTCTTAGAGAAAAAATTACTCCTCAATTATCAAAAGACCATGTTTTTAGAAATGTATAATAATTTAAAATCACTTTTTTTAAGGTTTTGGATGTTGTTTTAGTTTGCCAAAGGGCTTTCGACGCAAAGTATCAGAAATGGGTTGGCTTTTATAAAGGGGATTTATTGTGGTAAAAGCTTACAGTTCTGAGGCTGTGAACTGTCCAAGTTGATGTACCGTCAAAGATGCCTTTTTCACCAAAGTCAGCCACTGTTGATCCTAGCATCCTGCCATATGGTGAAGATGGCAGCCGATCTCTGCCTTCCCATCCAGAATCTACTGTGTCCCAGAGCTCACGTGTGGGCAAGCAGGCATAGGGCTTGTCTCTTTCTTGGCCGCTCTGCTTTCTTCCAGAATTTAGCTGCAAGCTATCAGGCATATGGCTCATGCCTCCTTTGGGCCTCAGCTCTTTGAGCCCTCCAGGGCTTCTCTCCTTGCAGCTCAGCTGTGGGTGAAACTGGCTGGATGAAATATGGCCACTTCCTTTATCTGTGTCTCTGTTTTTACCGGATTCAGCTAGAGAGCAGAGACTCAACCTGAGTCACACCTCACTGACATAATCCAATAGAAAGGGACTCCCACCCACAGGAATGGATTAGTTCACAAACACAGTATTTCTCTTTTAGGGATTCATAAAATAATTTCAAACTGCCACAGATCCTTGTGGTGTGTGCACCAGGATTGTGGAGAGGGAGATCATAAAATGTAATACAGTGACAACAAAATGTCTCAGCCAATCCATTGGCATCTCTGGAGCTAGAATAGCTCTTCAAAATTGTCTCAAGTTGGGATAAGGGGGCTGGGTCTCTATGTTCCAGCAATGGGCCAGTCATTGAATAAAGGATGTGCCCAGGAAGGAATTACGATCTTGTGTGAGATGTCTTTCTTCAGCTAAAACCCATTTGTGGGAGGGGACTCAATGCAAGCTGGGAGTTGTTGACACTCCCAGCACGTTGGGAGAATCAGCATTTCAGTCCTAAATGGGGGCAGGAGATCTGGGTAAAGTTGGACATACCCCCCTTCACGTTTTTTTTTTCTTTTCCAATTATAGCAAAGTGGGAGTGGAATCTAGATGCATGGTTCTACCAGAATTACTGCATAACGTCATCTGGTGACAAGTCTAACCTGGAGGGCAATGCCACGAGGCTGGTTTGAATAGCCCTGGAAAAACTGGAGCTGTAGACTGTTTCCTGGAATTTGACTGAAGGAGCTGAAGGAAACTTTCCCCAAACACCTACTTGGTCTTTATTCTGTAGTCACAACTGGAAACGAGTGGTTAATAATCTGAAGTAGAGATCTGTGAGGGACAGGATGAAATGGGACTTACAGAAGAAGCTTCGTTCCATGCAGTCATTCAACAACACGATCTCCTTCCACTTCATGGCCCCGTTCTCTACACGATCCTCAGTATTTTCTTTGTTTCTCCAGTGAAGGGGGAAGGACCAGGCCTGGACTCAGCTCACATTTTGCTGACCAGAAATCAGTCTTCTTGGCTCACCTAAACTAAGTATGAGAGTTTAGGAAACGCATTCCAGCTGTTTCCTGAAGAAGGAAAGGAGAAGAGGGTTGTAAATGCAAACTGGGTTCAAATTCCAGTTCTGCCATTACTAGCTGTGCATCACGGGCCAATTGCCCAAACTTTCTGAGCTTCCTTTTTCTCATCTTTAAAATGGTAGCTATCAAACTTACCTCAATGACTTGTTGGAAAAATAAAATGAGGTGAATTTAGGTAATATATATCATTTTCCTTTCTCTTTTCCTTTTCAGCTCTATATGAGTTTTGTTTTTCTAGTCTTCAGAGCTGTCCTACAAGGTGTGGAAGTTGGCAACCTAACTGAACTGCATGAGGGTATCTGGTGAAATGTCTAACCTGGGTTTCATTGACCTCTGAAGTCCTTGAACACTGTAGCAACCTCTGAAATATTCATCAAACACACTCCCAGTTGAGTCAGAGCCAGACAAAGCATTGACACTTCCACCAAACTCTCGTAGTGCTCAGTGACCATAGCTTTTCTTTTCTTCTGGAACTAAGTCTTCTCAGCAGATTATCGACATCTTTAAAGCTTTCTGACGTGACTTTTCATTTCTCCTCTTTGCAGAACTGTGCTTGTCTTGGCCTTTTCCACTCGACATTTAACTGAGAAGAATTTCAATTCTTTGCAGTCAATCCCACAGTGCTTTTCCAATTTCCCTTTGTTTTCTTTGGGATTTTCAGGAAACCTCACGTGCCCTACATAATTCAGTTGTGACTCCAGAGGAGCCTGGTGCCGCAGTCAGAGATGATTTTTAAAAAATATCTCAACACCTGTGTATTAGAAACAGCATTGCATTGGGAATCAAGAGGCCAGCACTCCCCTCCTGGCCCTGCCGCTAATTAGCTGTGTGACCTTCAGCAAGTAATGTCTGCCTGTCTGGATCTTAATTCCTCAATGGAATAAAGAGGATGCGCTGGATCGTGGTTTGTAAGCTATGTACTGTGGAATCCTGGTTATTTTGGAGATATCTCCAGGGCTGTGGTGGATGGTGACCAGGAGGCTTTGTACTTTTTAACCAGAGCAACTGTTTTCCATTTATCAATTGGAGTTCTGGTAAAGTCTTACTGACAAAAAGATTTCACTTTAAAAAAAACATTTGAAAACACCTAAATCCTGATGATCTCTAAGGGTCAATCCTGCTTCTGCTTTCTTTGGTACCATGCTTTAATCAACAAAACCAAAATTCTCAGTGGTAAGAGGAATTAAAGTTATTTGTACAATAAAAATAACTGAAGTCAATTAAAATCCAAGCTCTACCTTTAACTATCCTCTGTTACAATATTTAAATTCTCTAGCCTTAATTTACTTGCTGTAATTTGGAAAGAAAATACTTGCCTTCCACGTTGTGAGGGTTAAAAAAACAACGTGATAGGCTGCCCAGCGGATGCACACTCCTTGCGGGACGGGGGGGAGGAGTCTCCCATGCGCATGCGCACAACGGTTCCTGACTGGCACAAGCGCTTTCTTCTGAGTATGAGTGGCCTGAGGATCCTTCCCTAACCAAGTCCACCGCGGCCATTGCTGGTCAGGCAGAGCTGGCAAGGGGCATGATGCATATTTGACATCTGACCATACTCCAAGTCTTTAGCTGTAATATAGGAATGTAAATGCCTTCCTCAGATGTTTTATTTTGACAAAGAAAGGCATCGTTCATTCAACAAACGTCACTGGTCATTGAATGTCTACTTTGCACGAGGCTTTCTGCTGGGTGCAGAGAATATAAAAGCAATTGTGGCATGTACCCCATTTCCAAAGAAGTGGTCGTAAAGGAAGTACTAACTGACTACCATTGTATGAAAGAGCCTAGAAAATGCCTGCTACCTTGTAGATAAACACACACATTTTTCATTAAAAATAGGTATGCACACGGACGGAGTTGGATCTGAATGATATCCGTGGGAGCATTTGAATGATAATGCAGCTTTGAAAAGAACTCCAGTTTATAACTCTGAGCTCTGTAAGGTCAGAAACCGTATCTCTTTTGTTGACCTTGTACCACTTTCTCTCCAGCCCCAGTCACAGGGACTGGTAGAGAATAGGGACTGGTAAATGCTTGTGGAAGGAACGTGTGAATTCATGTAATGTATAATATATTACACATATGTATAATATGACCCTATATATATGAGGGGGGGAAAGGGAAAATATAAACTGAGTTGATAGCAGATTATCTCCACTGTACATGAACACATTTTTGTATATAATACAAAAAGTAATTTTAAAATATTAAAAACAAAATATTAAAAATATTTTAAAATAATAAAATATTTAAAATAACAAAAATACTATGTAAAATATTTTAAAATAATAAAAAGCAAAGGTTTTTGTAATGAGGAAATATATTTCTTCTCCGGGCAGTTAAAGGAATTATATCATGTTTGACCAGGAAATCAGAAGCTACTCTAGGTATTCCAAGATGGAAAATTTTCAGTGCAAAGATTTCAAGGTCCACACACCTCACAGACGGGCTTGAGGCAGGATAGAATAGGGACCTAAAGAGGAGAGGTGGAAAACCTAATAAAATTTCCACACAAACACCACACCCGGTAGAAAAAAGGGACGCAGCATTCTGCGGGTCTCACGCAAACAAGCTGTGAGAACGCAGCTTGTGCCATTCACCCACCCGCTGTGGAAGCAGCGTCGGCAGCTTGCACGTGTTGATGTGCACAAACAAATCATGGGAATGCAGTTTGTACCATCCACCCATCTGCCCAGCAGAAGAAAAGGAGAAAAAAACAGGATATTCCCACACTACCCCTCGTGCAGCAAATTCCAGCAAGACTCAAGAGCAATAGCCGGGAGCCAATTACCACTGGACACCAACCCCTAAAAATCAAACCACCCAATGAATTTTCCTCGCTTTGTCCTAAATACTTCAATCAGCATAAACCCTAACCCCAATGATAGCCAATAAAACCAGAAACCCCTGGAAAGTCTTGAGCACGTCCACCCACACATCCGGTTGGGTGTACTTTCCCTATAAAAAATTCTTCTTCTAACTTTCTCATAACTGTGTTGCATCTCTTATGACTTAACCAAGGACCTGGAAATTAGCTCCAGCTACAAGCTTGGGGAGAGGGACTCAGTGGGAAGCTGCTAGAGTTTGTGAAACTGCGACGTTTCTGGTTTAGAGGAAGAACACATCAATTGGACCTATTTGCTATGTTCTCTAAAGCAGGTGATTCCCAGGAGTTTCCTTAGAAGGTGGCAACAAATGCACATCTGCCCTCTGCCCACACGACCACCAACCACTGCTCCTGAAAAGGAATCCATTCTCCATCCTGTCTGCCTTCTGAATCCCAAGCCCACCCCGCCTAGCATCAGCTGACTCTGACTAGGGAAAGGATTCTGGGGAATGGGACACCAGGCTTCTCATCTGAAGTACAGGGGACATCAGAGGAGGAGGGCTGAGGTGTTGTCAAGATGAAAGCAGGCAATCTGGCACAGGAAGAAAGGCAGTCACTTGTCTCTGATGATGATGAGGAGGAGGAGGAACTGATATTACCGAAGATGCAGGAAGGGAAGCAATTTCATTTTCTACACGCCAGGGGAGAAAGGCAAAAGCTGTGGGGGGAGAGGGAAAAAGGTAGAAGCAGGGTCAGCAGTGAGGAGGCAAAACCCATGGTCCAGGTGAGAGATTTAGATGGCGCAGAATGGACTGGGCTATGTTTAGAAGGTAGAGCCTTCAGGACATTCTGATGGATTGGATTTGGGGTGAGAAAGAAAGACTCAAGAACGAAACCACTTTCTATGGTGTGAGATGGCATTGTGGTTAAAAGCAAGAGCTCCAGAGGCAGACTCCCTTGTTGTGTGACCTGGAGAAAGATATCTGTATGTTGGAGGTGGTAAAAATATCCACATTTAAAGTTTGGAAGCACTTAAATTTCCAACACAACTGACACCAACTGTGAATACTGCAGTAACTCAATTCAATTCAATTCTGACTCTAACTACTCAGAGTTAAGCCGGACTCCGCTGGCTAAGGGCAATCCTTTACAAGCTAGTCCTTCAAGCTGCAGTTGCAAGTTCCAGCACAGGCCCAAGCCAACCGCACATCTGACCAATTGGCTACAAGTCCAGGCCTCCCCCTACCCCTTCAGGTTCAAAAGCTCACTAGAATGACTCACAGAACTCACTGAAAACACTGTATTTAAGATTACGGTTTATTATAGTAAAAGGTTACAAATAAGAAGAGAGAAGAGACACATGGGGTGAAGTCTGAGAGGGTCTCAAAGCCAATCTTCCACGTTCTCTCCAGTGGAGTCACTACAGAATGAGTCATTCCCCAGACACAGAGGTGGAACTATCAACTAGGGAAGCTCACGCCGGCTGCCAGTGTCCTGAGTTTATATGGAATCTCTTAATGCGGATGTGATTGGTTGAACTCAAGCTGCAGCCCCTCCCCTCTCAGAGGCTGGGGAATTTGAACTGATGTGGGGTGACTTAAAGCCCCCAACCCCTAATCACCTGATTGGTCTTTCTTTGTAGCCAGTCCCACCTTACACCTGCAGATTTGGCTGCTCCACACTGACATCTCATTATCAGAGGTTTCTGGTACCCACCAACGAACAACAAAAGACACTCCTATAAAGGAAATTCCAAAGAATAAGGGCTACCTCTCCAAAAACTGATGACAAAAAAAACAGGCAAGTTTTTCTTTATACTGCACTACATCATTGGGTTGTTGTGAGGATTGCATGAATTAATACATGGAAAGTGCTTAAAACAATGTCTAGTGCATAATAAGAGCTCAATAAATGTAAACTATGGGGAAACTGGGGAAAAGCACATTTCCTCTAAGGAAATAAAAATATTGGGGTCCTGAAACATATGCTTATTTATCCAATAATGCTTGTCATTTTAATTTCTTACACCCTACCAGCTATTAAAGTAGAAGCTCCTTTCTCTGCATCCTGCAGATAAACTTAGCTTCTTATCTGTGTTTTCTATTTAAAAATCAATGAGCTTCTATATCCACCTAAACTCTTTGGAATACACACACATACACACACACACACGCACAGGTACTGTGCATACAGTAAGTTCAGAGATCATCATAAGCCTATTCGTTTCCTAATGCTGTGTAACAAAGCACCACAAACTTAGTGGCTCAAAGCAATACTCATTTATCATCTCACAGTTCTGTAGGTCAGAAGTCCATACTGGGTTTGCTGCTTAAGTTCTCACAAGGCCAAAATCGAAGTGTCGACCTCACTATGCTGTTATCAGGAGCTCTGGGAGAAAAATCTGCATCCAGCCCACTCAGGCTTTTGGCAGAATTTAGTCCTTGCAGTGGTAGGACAGAGGTCCCCATTTCCTTGCTCACTGGCAGCCAGGGGCTGCTCTCAACTTCTAGAGGCTTTCTGCATTCCTGGCCACATGATCCCTTCCATCTCCAAGGCAGCAAGGGTGCAGTGGAGCCTTCCTTGCTTCAAAGCTCTCTGAACTCTCCTTCTGTAACCAACTAGAAAAAACTGTTTTTAAAGGGTTCCTGAGAGCAGATTAGGCCCACCTAAATAATCTCCCTTTTGCCATATAATATAACATGGGGGCAACAACAGGGGACTGGGGTCATGGGGACCATCTTATAATTCTTAGTTTTGACCATTTCTATATCTATGTCACACCATCCGAATCAAGATTTGGACCATTTACATCAGAACCTTCCCTTGTGCCATTCCACTTAATCCCCAACCCCCAAAGGCAAACACTATTCTAATTTCTACAGATTAGTTTTGCTTTCTTGTAAATGGAATCATACAGTACATATTCCTTGGTGTCTGGCTTCTTTTACTTAGCGTTAATTCTTTTGCAATTCATCCGTGATGTAGCGTGCATAGACATTTCATTCCTTTTGTTGAGTAGTATTACTTTGTATGATCATATCACAGTTTGTTTATCCATTGAAATGTTGATAGACATTTTAGTTGTGGCTATTATGAATAAAGCTGCTAGAAGCATTCTTGTAAAGTTTTCACATGGACCTATGTTTTCATTTCTTTGGGGAGTGGAAATTACTGGGTCTTTGGTTAGATGTATGTTCAACTGCCAAACAGTGTTCCAAATTAGTTGTGGCATTTTACATTCACCAGGTAAGTAGAGATTCCAGCTGCTATACATCCTCACCAACCTTTTCTGACTGTTGTTCTAATTTAAGTTATTCAACAAGGTGTACACTGGTATCTCTTTATAGTATAATTTGTATTTCTATGATGACTAATAATACTGAGCATCTTTTTAAGTGTGTTCATTGGTAATTTGTATGTCCTCTTTTGTGAAGTGTCTGTCCAAGTCATTTGCCCATTTTTTAACTGGAAAATTAGTCTTCTTATTGATTTGTAGAAGTCTGTTGCATATTCTGGATAAAAGTTTTCATCAGATTATATTCTTTCTATATATCATCTATTTATCATTTATCTAATATGTATCATCTATCTGATTAGATATAAGTGAACATTTAAGGGAGGAAGAGGAAAAGAGAGAGGAAGTAGATAAAGAAAAAAGCTCTGAAAAAGGTGAAGACCTCTGACTGTCTTTGCACAGATTCTCTTATCTGTCTCTTTCCAATCCTACAGATAATAGAACACTTCCATATATTGCACAATTCCAGCATGTGTGGTTGCATCTTATTCCGTAAGAGTGAGAGCTTCTTGGAAGTAGGCATTATATGCTGTCCTATATTATCCATTTCTCTTTCAGGTAATCTGGCATCACATAATAGATGGCCAAACCTATTAGTTGAGAAAATGAGATAATAAATTAATTGGCTGATTATATCATTTAATCATCACAAAGGAGAGAGTCAATAGCTGGGCATTGGAGGGAAATAAAATCACTGACAATAAAAGGAACATGTATATTGGATATTGATGATATGCGGCTTTATCCAAAAGAAGGATAAGCACAGTATGGAAACCAGATAAACAGGATGGAACATTCATCCCCCATTCCTAGATGTCCATAAATCCCTTTTAGCTGAAGGCTAAGAATCAAATAATGCACTAATGATTCTGGGCATAATCAATCTCTCTCTTGTGTACCATGACTCTCCCTGCTCAAATGGATCAATCCTATCAGCTTTCACACATGTTTTTTTCCTCTTTGACCCCACATTTTCCTCCAGCCTTCTTATCAAAAAAGCGTTTTGAAGGAGTTATTAACAATTGCGGTCTCCTCTTTCCAACTCCCATTTACTCTTCTCACCCTTCCTATCTGCTTTCTTCCAATGTTTGTTCCATGTATATTATTCTGCTGAAGGTCTCCAGAATGGGCAGTTCCATGTTCATACCTTACCTGATGTTTCTGCAGAACTCATGGGGATGAGAGAGCAGTATAGGAGAGTGGCTTATGTGGGGGCCCTTAAGTCACAACCCCCACTCCATTGATTCAGACAACATCCTCAAGCCATCATAACATCTTCACCGTTCCTTGAAAGTGGCAGTTCTTTCCCATATTGAGCCTGTGCACTTACTCTTTCTAATTGAAATGTCCTCTTCCCAACCCTTCCCCATCCTTCAGATCTCAGCTCAGATTCGTCAACCTGAGAGAGGACTTCTCTGTCCACCTTTCTAAATGAACGTCCTCCCCCTTGCATTTTCCCACATCTGGCCCTGAAGCAAGGCCAATTAGATATCCTGGCTCTGTTGCATGATCTTGGTCAAGTGTATGACCTCTCTGTGCTGCAGCTTCCTCTTCTGCAATCGTGGGTGATAACATCCTATCGCACTGGATTGTTGTCAGCATCCAATGAGTTAACACAAGTAAACTGCTTAGCATAGTCCTTTGCCTGGCACATAATGAGCTATTATTTTTAGAAAGATCCACAAACAGTTTTCCCTCCACAAATATGTCTGAAACCTTTGTTGTGATTCAGATTGTCCACATTCCTCTTCTGGAAAAAAGATGCCAAGTTATTGGAATGGACTCACCATATCTATTAGGAAAACAAAGTTATTCTTTTTAAGGATTGTCACGCTAGAGGCAGAATAGCAGTGACTAGTTCTCCAAAGAAAATGGGAATGAGCCTTCCCCAGGTCTTTTAATAGAAGTGTTATTTAATTTTTATGTGTGTGCCACAGAGAAAAGTGCCCCATTTCTGCTTGGTGTGTTTACAAACAAAATAAACAAGATAAGGGAGGCAGTGGGCCATGTGATGAACCTCCCCAGAAGACTCACAGCAACTGAAGAATCAAAATTAACTGACTGTGTTTGTGTAATTTAACTGCTATCGGGATCGAGCTTTCCTTTCTGCCTGAGCACATGCTATCTGTCACTGTTTATTATGGACATTTTCCTTAAGAAGCACCAAGCCCAGGATCCTCTTTTGCTCACTCCTCTCTCCCCTGAGATGTGCCCCCTTGAACTTCAGATCTGGGTACAGGATGGGGTATGTGCCAGGCAGCATGGCATTGTGACTGAGAGAAAAGCTTCAGTCACATAATTCTACCACTGTACCACCACCTGACCCAAAGAGGTTTCCTTAACATTTTAATCCTCATTTCTAAACTGAGGAAAGTAACGTCACTTGGGTCATAGAATTGTGGAAAGGTTTAAGTAAGATGATGTATGCAAAGTCCTTGGAACCTGCTTTGAGTGAAATACGCAATGATTCAGATTAGATGCTCTTCCTTTTACCATGATGAAGATGATGATGATGATTGCTATTCCTATCATCATTATTAGGAAAAGAACGCGGGAGGGGCTCTCTCCTTGGCCCAGCCTGGTCACTTAGCTTTGCGGTCTCTGACCTTTCCTCACCTTGGGTGGCCATACATCATGGGAGACGTATAGGAGAGATTGGACCAGTCTTCCTGGGGATATTGGCCCACGTATGTTTGGAGGACCCCCTCCATCTCTGCGACTCAAGATAATATAAACCTAATCAACTCTGACAAATGCCAGCCAAATATAAATCTGCATCATGTCTTGGCTCCTTCCTCTAAGTAAATTCCTAACTGACACGCATTAACCAAATGACTCTAGGCTAGTGAAAAATCCCAATGTTTTTCGGCCTTAAAAAAATTAAAATACAAAAACAGGAAAGACGGACTAAAGCATCTGTAAGGTCCATCACAGCAGCAGCCGTGATTCTAATCCCTTTGCCACAAACAAACAAAATGACTAACCAATGTGTTGATGCACCCTTTATACTGCTTTTACAAACTAAACTCCCCAAGTCGCCGTGAACCCCATTTGTTTTCTTGCATTCATCATCCTCTGATTACTCCCTTCATGACAGAAGTCCCTGCACTGCTATATCCTCCTGGAGTGAATGGAGTCGGCTCTCTCTGCAGGCCCCTCACTGTGAGCCTTGAGTCCTCGGGTGATAACTATTGCTCCCAGGCTGAGCTGGGACAAGACTCTAACCTCATAACAGTAATGGGGCCACGGTTATTTGATGACTTCTCTAGGCGAGGCTGTTTTTGAAAAATTCCTCTCCAACTGATTGAATTCTTTCCTGATTAACACTGGAAACATATGGAGACTATTACTTAGATACCACATGCCAGGAGGTGAATGTGATAATTATATCTGTCAATTAGCACAAGACTCTGGTCTCAACACAACCGAAAAGCTACCATTTCAGCTATAATCTATAAGGAGGCAAGCGGAAAAGGGACAATGACTATAGAGAAAGCTGAAAGCACCCCAGCTGTCAATACATGTGCGAGAGTCACCAATGGCTTGGGCACCATTGCATTAGCAAAATCTTCAGTGAAAAGAAAGCCTGGATGATTTGCATCTTAAAAAGAAGCTTCTTTTGAACACATTAAAATTAGATGCCATTTTACTGAAAATCATGATTATTTAAAATGTCAGTTTCTTTCCATAAAACTATCATTTATGACGGACTCTAGGGAAGCATATCAACAGAGCAAGGGGGTGAGCCGATTCTGCATGTCACTCAGGGAAGGAAGATGCCGCATTCTAGGTGGTGCTGAGGGTTGCAAGGGTGGAGGGTGCGTGCTCTATACGCAATGAAGCCTGTGCCTGCTTGGGCAGCCCCAGAGCCACTCTGAATTCCCCTCTGCAGCCTGGGAAATCTAGCCATTGGCCTGCATGGCAGTTTTGAGGCAGGATAGAATAGGGACCTAAGGAGGAAGAGGGCAGAAAACCTAATAAACCTTGTACGAGAAACTGAGGCATTGGCCTGCTCACGAGCACTAGCCTGCTGAGTCACAGGCAAGTTAGGAAGAGGCAATTCATGGCACAAACACCCTGCAGCTCACAGCACACAGCACACAGCCAGTGGCTGCGTTGTCAGAAGGCAGCCGGCAAAAAGGGAAGGGGTGAAAGGGGCATCACCACCACCCACCCACCTAGGTTTCAGGCCACCCCATGCCTCATGGACAGTGACATCACACCTCGTTGACAGTGACCTGAGGTCATGGACAGCAGCCAG
>PVKH010012496.1:0-17252 GCA_004027955.1 Chaetophractus vellerosus
CTGGCTGGTGACAGAAGAGATGTGGCAGAAGTCAGAGTGATTCTGAGTAAGAGAAGGATTCAGTGCACCATTGCTGGGTCTGAGATGTAGGAGTCCATGTGCAAGGACTAGAGAGAGGTCTCTAGGAGAAAGGTGACCCAACTCACGCATAGTTACCAAAGAGATGGCGACCTCAGTCCTAGAACCACAAGGAACTGGATTTTTGCAAATGATCCAAATGAGTTTGGACGCAGATTCTTCCCAGAGCCTCCGAAATAAGCACAGGTGGCCAATACCTTAATTCAGCCTTGTTAAACACAGAGCCAAGAAACCATCTGAGTCAACCGACACATTTTACCTATCTAGCTGCAAGATAATAATTTATGTTGTTTTAAGCTACTGAATTTGTGGTCATTTGTTAGGACAGCAAAAGGGAACATACACAAATATAACCCAAATGTGAAGGTGCTCATATATGCAAAAGTTCAATATTGAGATATAAAAATTTCAGATTAGTGTTCAACTGACTTTCTGGAAATTATGAAGGAATAATACTACCTCAGTTGGTTTATTCTAACATTACTCAAAGATGTTTACAGGGAACCCAGTAGTTGATTATAGAAAATCACATAGTTTTCTTAAGATTCCTAGAAAATTTATTCAAATCTCAATATTTTGTTTAACATATTTCCCCAGCCTCCTCTATCTTTGATCCTGTGTGCCAGTTGGTTCTGCCATGAAAACAATGAGATAGTCATTGGCGTTTTACTCTTCTATGCCATGTTGTCTTGTAAGTGCTGCCAAGTTTTTTGTTTGTTTGTTTTTGCATTTCAGTTTTCACGACTTTAGTTTATTCTCTCATTATCACTCACTTAGATCACTGCTGATTTTCCTGAGACTAGTGTTATTTACCACTTTCCAATTCTAAACATGTAAAGTGAATAATATCATTTACCTGCTTAAAATCCTTCAATGACTCCAAACTCATTTGCTTGTCCTATAAAACCTTGTATATTTTGGCCCTTGCTTAATTCTTAAGCCTCATATTCTTCTTCAGACTCCTTATCTATTACCCTTAGATCAACCAGGCTTAGCTACTTAAAGTTCTTCACAGCCTTTGTACATGTTCCAGCATCTCTGGTTGCCACGTCTTTATTAATCACCTGGATAACACCAATTGGTGCCTCTGGGCTGAATTCGGGCACCTTTTTCTAGAAGCCTTCTCTGTTCTCCTGTAGTCTAAAACTTATTATCCTGTATTGACATTTTTAGCTTACAAAATAGACTCTCCTTCTTAAGCGAAGTTCCTTAATAACAGTATTTGTCTCATCTTGTGTAACCAATGACTACCACATACTAGGTATGAAGTAATATTTGTTGCATAATACTCAATGAAGCAATCAATCTGTTAACAGAGCTTTGCTGGTTTTAAGGAAAACCAGAGTCACAATTAGGAGGTTAGTTAGCAGGGACATAGGATATAAATACAGTTAAGACTCAGAGCCAAAAACATAGGAAATTCATATAGGGGACTACTCGTAGGGAATTAACTTTAGGTAAAATGAATCCAGAATCTTGGAGATCAGCACAGGCCAGTAATTCTCAAAGTAATGTTTCCAAACCAGCAGCATCAGTATTACTTGGAAACTTGTTAAAAATACAAAGTCTTGTCTCCATCCTACAGAATCATAACCTCCTAGAACGATGTCCAGAAATCTCTGCTTTAACAAGCCCTCCAGATAGTTCTTATAAATGCTAAAGTTTTAGAACCACTGGGCATAGGCCAAGAGTATTAGATGGGTGACTTGGATTTTTAACAAGCACAGTTGAATATCCAGAGATCAGGTTGCTGGTGACAAGTTGAGAGAGACTAGATATGAAAAGCGAATCTATCAAGTCTGATTCAATTAATCAGGCATGGAGAGATGGATCAAAAAAAGTATAGGAGAACAAAAGTAAATAAGACTGCAATTTTGAGCCAGTATTTTCTAAGGTGATATGTTATAGATTGAATGTGGTCCTATTGGGAAATAGGGATCTTAGGAGATTTTATTAGTGAAGATGAGGCTAAAGTGGATTAAGGTGGGTCCTAATCCAATAATGACCGGTGTCATAACAGACTGGATAGTAGGAGACAAACAGCAAGAGAAGACAGCCACGTGTCAGAGATGGAGTTATACCATGGCTTAATAGCAAGCCACTACTAGAACCCTACAGACTTCAGAGGACACCTGATCCTACTGACACCTTGGTTCAAAGTTCTACCTCCAGAACTGAGACAATACATTTCTGTTGTTTTAAACCACCAAGTTGGTGGTATTTTGCTAGGGGAACCTGAGGAAATTACGATATAGTTGATCTCAATAGATCTGGAGGGAGGGGATATGGATCCTTATACACCCTTAGAGTTATGAAAATGGTAGAAGTAAGACTTCATATATTGAAAAGAAACTTCCCAGCTGATTCAGATATGCACTTGTTCCGAGGTGAGATGCATTTATATTATTATAATTATATATTACTCTTCATCTTCCATGGTAATGTGATTAGCATGGTCTTCAGTCAAGTGTCTCAACTATGTTCTTCATTAACTATGTACAAGAATTCTAAACAAGGAATACAATTTCCAGGTGGCTATATATATGACACCAAAGATTCAGATCAGAATGAAATCTAGTCAATTGTTTGGATGTTTCTCTAAATCAAAATATTTGACACTATTTTAAAAAGCCATTGATTTATTTCAATTTTTCATGTAGATGTGTTGGTAGATACAGCCAGTAGAGTGTTCTTTTTTCCCTCTGATAACTTACTATTGCTCTAAATCTATTGCTTAAATATCTATTGAATCTCCCTATATGTTCAGCAATGTCTAATTAGCAATGAGATATGCAAAGTTTGTCAGTAAAAGCAAGAGGAGAGAAACAAATGAGATTTCAGAAGCAAAAAAATTCAGAGCAAACTATAACCTTCTTTGCTGTATGAAACTAACCTGAAATGTGTTGTTGACAAGTTAAAATCAGTTAAAAAAGGACTTGCCTTGAGAGTTCCACTTCTGGTAACAGTAGGTCAAACCTCCTGCTGAGAAGAGCTGAACAAAACATTCTTTTTAAAAATGTGTTTGAAGTCACCAAACAACAAAAAAACAGCAAAAAAAAATTTAAGGGTCTAAGACCCATGAGTAGTAGGAAACCTAGAGTTGTGAGCCCGATTTGGGGGTTCACTTTTCTCCTTTGGGAAACCTTCCTATTCCATTCCTAATTAAATACACAACAGAAGTGCATGTACATGTTCATCAGGAGACAAAAGGAATGTTCAGAGCAGCATATTTTTACTTTGGAAACAGCCCAAATATCCATCAACAGTAAAATGGAATATTATAGAACAGTTTAAATAAATGAATTCAAAAGAAAGAATGTTGAATAAAAGAAGCCATATATAAAAAGAATGCATACTCTATGAATCCACATAAACATAGTGAAGAAAATACAAGACTAACCTTGTGTTATAAAATCAGGTACAAGGAAGGGAAAATCATTGGAGATTTCATTTTGGATCTGACCTATCAAAGTTCAAGAATCTAGTATATCTCTTGAATAGGAGAATATGAGTTTTCCACATGGTCCAGACTAAAAATTAGTTTTTCAGTAGGTTTGGGGTCTAAATCCTCAGCTAATACTCCTTTACTTTTCCTTGCTTTGTCATAGTTTTCTGTGCATTAATTTTCTTTAGAGATTTCTAAAGTAAAAATAATATGATCACCACAAAGGCAGGCTTTAAGCTTCCAGGGTTAATTATCAAAATAATGTGTTAATATTACTCCATTCCATCACTTCGAAGAGTCACATAATTATTGTCAGAATTGACATAAGAAGTCAGATCACTTGACTCAGCAGTATTTCATCTATCCACACTTGGATAATTTTTTATGAAGGAACAAATGTTTAGCTATTAAAAAACAAAGAAACAAAACTAAAAATTATAAAGGAGGAGAATGCTGAAATTATTCTAATGAGGTCATTATTCAATATTAAATATATACCAATCCATACTTTGTATCATTTCTAGTATATCTTTTAGGATAGCAGTAATAAGCATAGATATGAAATTGTATTCCTCCCTCTTAAAGCAAAAAGCTCCCCTCCAAATGCAAATACTATGTGTGATCCAAAGCCCAGATAACATGGCAGACTTTTGGATGTAGAATTTATTATTAAAACATAAAATAAGCAGAGTTTTTAAATAATTACATAGCAATTTTATTGTTTAAATTTACATGGCAAAGATGGATCTGATCATATTTGACATCTTATTTCTTTTGTTATTTCCTTCTGTGTTAAGCTGTTATTATCTCTCTTAACCTCCTAATGGGAGAATTATATTTGAGCAATTGCCTCTTCGGCAACATTTATGAAAATGAGTTTAGTACTCTGAAAATACTTCTCTCTGTAGCTTATTAAACGTTCTTTTCTAACTTGTTCACGTGGAGTATGGATTATTTAGCTTCCCCACAAGTGAACAGTAGAATTTACCAAACAATGACAAGCTATTTATATATTTTCCTTTTTATTACAAAATGCAGACAGGTACATGCCTTTTCACTGATAGCATTATTAAAGATTCAATACCACTTGTTAATAACAAAGGGATGAATTATATAGCTAAGTACTGAAACCAATAAATAGTTTTTTTTTAAAAAATCTTTCTTCCCACTGTGAATGAAGGAAAAAAAAATCCTTTCTCTAGCTTGTCACAAAGACATGTTCAAAGTATCAGAATTGCTATGACCTGGAAAATCAACCACATATGGCACTGGACTTATTATGTATATGTATGCATATGGATTTGAATGATTTATAGAATGACAGCTCTATCAAAGCTATATCTATATAGAGGGGGAATAAAAAAAAGCAATGTTCACCTACGTAATCCCTTTACCAGATCAGAAGAGCTACTTAAAACTACCTTTTAGTGTTAGGCTCATTGTCAACATTGTCAACTTTGAAGAGGAAGAAAGTGAATCTTGAATTTAAGGCTTTAAAACTTTCCAGTATTCTTGACATCCTATTCCAGGTGCTACCAAGGTCAGCTTTCTTTCAGATTGTAAAACTCATACAAAACTTTCTAATGTTTCCTTTTCTCTGTTCCTTATGAACTGAGAGATTGAAATGGTTCAGTTCTCTGCTCCCAAAGACATGACTGCCATAATCTGATTTTCTTCCCATTCCCTTCTCTCTCACCAAAAGGCATTAGTAGACCCCTTTCTCCACCCTTTTCCAATTGGCTTCTCTACTGCTAAATAGTTTTTGAGAAAAGTTGTGCTATCAAACAGTGGTCTGGGTTGTATAGGATTTCTCTTAAATCCCCATAATACTTTAAACTTCCCCTATCTCCTCACCCCATTGTGTTTGTGTCTGTCATATGTGCAAGCACTCAGTTTTCCCTCCTGACCCTCATGTATCTTCCTCTCTCAACTCATACAGAAGTGATAGTTTAGGTAACCCAATTCAGCACCAATTAGCCTAGCTTACTTTAGTCACTGCTCTTATTTGAATTTTTTCCTTCACTAGCAAACATTTTTAGAGTTTTTATTCTTTTTTTTATTCCCAATGAACTAGAAATAGCAATTTTGTGAGCATTTATTACTTGGCTCACTATATTTTTTGTTCAAACCAGTCTATGTGCTCAGACATAGCCTAAGAGAGAGAAATTGCCTGGGAAATTAATTTTTCTTATCTAAGTCGTTTGTGGTCTACTAAAGAAACAGCCATTCCAGATACTTGAATACAACTAGCCCTTTCTCCACCATCTAAAGTATACTATCTTTTCCCCCCTTCCAATTTGATGGATGTTCTAGCTCTGTAAACTTTTTATTTTTCAGTTTATGTGGTATACTGATCCAGAGAAATGCTTGTAAATAAGTTGGTGATTTACTTAAGATGTAAATTCTTCCTGTGTTCACCTTTTTTCCAGAAAGCTTTGCCACCCTATCTGCTTCATCATCTAACTCATTACTTCTTTCCCCACTGTTTTAATTATCTGAGATAGCATCCAGGATGAAACTGAAGAAAATTGTCAGCAATTCTAAGGGCAATAAAAGAAGTATAAAGCCAATGCCTAGTTCCTTCCACCTACACCCCACCCCTCCCCTGCACATTGTCTTCTGCTAATTGTCAGTGACAGCCATGCTGATTATTTATTTGTCCCCTCTATGAGGACTACATGTCAATGTCTTCACAGTGGCCATGATGTTTCCGGAACATAGAAAAGCAGCTATTCAAAGTTTGAGCTTAAGTTGAAAATGTTACCAAAACCCTAGATGCAAAATTTAGTTTATTTTACATTCCTGAAGACACTTAGGTGCTGCCTGAATCTTTATTATGCTTCCCAACATTTGAAAAATTAAAACTTCACATTAATCAAATCATTAATGTTGCTCCTTTGCAATTCATCTATTTGATTCAAAATGATAAAGGGAGAAATTATGAGTTTCAGGAGGAACTTGGTCACAATATCAACTCGCTTTTATTTGAATATCTCAGAAAATAGAAACTGCAAAGCCTGTTGTAGAAAGAATGCAGAATACAGGAAGTCAACCAAATGAGTAAACATGAAATGGAGGATTATCCTTATTTGTGAGGAATCCATTTCAGCAAGAAATTGAATCAGGGACGTCTGCATTTAAAGGCAGTGGGGCCTCTGATGGAACCAGAGGGGGATCACTTTTTAGATGAGAAGCAGACTGGACTAAGGGCTACGAGACCACAAGGTCCAGGGGTCTGACCAGCAGTCAGAAATTAGGAGTTAAATCTTAGTTCTGTTACTTGCCTAGTTAAGTAATTCATTGTTACTCAGCAGACTCATTCTAAGTTCCTACCTCTGCCAGGTCCTGGACCGTGGGCAAGGACTTTGCTCACAAAATCCTTCTATCCTGCAGCATCATTTTTCTCTCTGTACCAGATTATTCTATCAGCATGCACATATATGCTCTGGTTGCTCCCATCTTTAAAACTCATCCATAACCCAGAGCTCCCATCCAATTACAACACAAGTTTTCAGTTTCCCACTAACTAGAAACTTTATGTGAAAGTTCTGTGTGTTATATCCAATCCCTCACCTTCCAGTGTTTCCCCAAGTCACAGTAATCAAGTTTTAGAGAGATATCACAGTGAAGTAAGTCTCTTCTGACAGCACCTTCTCGTCTGTTTGAGGCCCTCTTCTATTCTTTCTGTTCTCTTCGCATAGGCTATTCCATCCATTCCTATGGCTTTTAAAAACCACCTATTTGCTGAGACTCAAATATGTATCTTAAGTACTGATCTTTTCCTGAGCTCTTGACTCTCATTTCCCACTGCGTCTTTAAAGTCTCTTCTTAGATGTCTAATAGGCTTCATTAGTCTGGAAATGACAGTATATATACATATATTATAGGAATTGGCTCACATGACCATGGGGATTGGCAAGTCCAAATTCCACGGGGCAGGCTGCAACCTACAAACTCTAATAAAAGTGATACTGAATTCCTAGAAGAAGCTGGCTGGCTGATGTAGAGATAGAAATTCATCTTTCTGTATACTGAAACCCTCAATTCTGACTTTCAGACCTCCAACTGATTATATGAGGAGATTCTCCTCCTTGCTGAGAGCAATCTCCTTTGTTGATAGTAGATGCAATCAGCCATAGATGCAATCAACTGTCTATATGTGTAAGTCTATTGATGAAATACCCTCACAGTAACAATCATACCAGAGTTTGCTTGAACAAACGCTTGAACACCATTACCTAGACAAGGTGATACTTGAACTTAACTATCACAGACACCTCAAAATTAACATCACCACAAAAGGACTCTTGGTTTCTGTTTCCTAAAAGCTATTTCCCAACTAACATCTAAAAAAATGGCATCTGTGCCTATCAATTTCTTTCCTTTCCCTCATCTCCTATTTCTATCCATCAGCAATAAAGTAGACTTTGCCTACAAAAAATACCAAATGACTCCATTGCTACCCCCTTTCTCAGTTTAAAAACACTGTAATATACTCCTAGCTGCTCTCCCAGTTTCCACTCTTTCCTCATAGTAATCCATTCCCAACAATATACTCAGAGTATTCTTTATTAAATACAATTAATAAATAGTTAAATACAACACATAAAAAAAGCATTAATATACGGAAATGTAACCTCCTTAAAGTCAGGATGTGCTTTGGTAAATGAACTATCCCCGGTGTCTAAAAGAGAGCTTTGAACATAGTATATACTCAATAAGTATTTGTTGAATGAATAAATGAATAAATCAGATCATGTTTCTTTCCTGCTTGAACATCTCAGCAGGTCATTGTCATGACAAAAATAGAATTTCAACTCCCAGAAAGCCCATAGGCTATACATGATTTGGTTCTATCTAAACTCTGATTTTATCTTCATTGCCCACTATGCCTCAGTCACCCGGGTCTTCTTCCTGCATGTGTGTATGTTTGTATGAATGTTTTTTTCATCCCTACCTTAGGGGCTTTTCACTTGCTGTTTATCTGGAATCATCTACCATCCAGACCTTCATCAGGCTGTCTCCTTTGTATTACTCAGATCTTAGTTCAAATGTCACCTTCTCAGAAAGGGCTTTGATGGCTAACAATCAAAATTAGACTCTCTACCCTAATAACTATTACCTCGGCACATTTCATAGCTATTATCATTAACTGTCATTCTGTCTCCCACCTCTCGTCCTCCACCCACCATAGATCTGCAAGCTTCATGATCTTGATTAATACTGTACCCTCAGCATTGAGCACAGTGCCTGGTATATAGTAGGTGCATAGCAAACATTGGTTCAATAAAGGAATGTCAATGTACATTGTTATCACTATTACAAGATGCACTTTGATGGTACTCAAAGAATACATGGCTTCCAAAGGGCCATCTGAACCAGAGAGATTCTGAGTTAAACACTGACAGCATCCACTATTATACCTTTTAGAATTAGAGAAGATAAATCTGTTTGCAGTCACAATCAGAGCATCATGCCTCAAAATACTTTTCAGGGGATATTATTTCCTCTGGATTGCTAATAGATGTTATGTAAGTTGTCAAAGAAATCGGTGAAAAACTTTGTTAAAATTGAACAATTAAACTGGTGAAGGGTGTTGGATGTGGGAGGGCATATATGGGACAGGGCACACCTGGGGCAGGCTTCTATGGAGTATGTAAGTGTTCATCTTGTCATAGGGTGTTATCTCAGTGGGTGGAGACCTACAGAATAAATAAGAAAATATCAAACTCTCATCCTGGGAAATCCTGCTATGTTCTCAATTAGAGGGAAATGAATCCCTCAAGAACATAGGCAGAGCCTAACAAAAGAAAACAGAACATTAAGTCAAGTCCTCAATATTATTGCAAGTAACTATGAATCTTTTTCTTCAAAATTGAAACGTAGTGGATACCATAGGTTCTAAGGGGAGGGGGAAGGAAGACTAGAATAGATGGAACATAGGGCATTTTTAGGGCATTAGAATTATTCAGCATGATCTTGCAATAACAGATACAGGCCAATTCAAATTTCGTCAAAACCTATAAAAGTATACAATCTAAAACGTAAACCACAATGTAAACCATTGACCATGGTTAGGAGCAATGCTTCAATATTTGTACATCAATTATAGCAAATGTACCATCCGCATGTAAAATATTATTAATAAGAGAGGGAGAAAGGGGGAGGGCGTTTGGTATATGGGAATCCCCTATATTCTCTATGTGAATTTCTGTATCCTAAAGCTTCTATGAAGATAAAATGAAAAAAAAATAAGACATTGGGGGAATATATGGAAGAAAACATGACTGTACATACAAGACAACAGATCTTGCAGTGATGAAAGACACAATGTCTAAAAATTATTTTTATTATTTCAAATTTGATTTTTTGTATTTTATTGGTTATTTTAAAAATTATTTCATTTTCTTAATTTTATTTAGTTATTTTGTTGGCTTCATTTTTGGAGAGGTTTTGGATCACAGAAGGGTCATGACAGTGACAGAGGAGGACCACTGGTGGGGGGTTGGAGGTGGGGGATGCTTGGGAAGGGGTTCACCTGGGACATGCCTCTAAGACATATGGGTATGTTCAAGTGTTCATGTAGCATTATCTCGGTAGGTGAAGAGCCACACAATAACCAAAAGAAAATTGAATTCTCATCCTGGGGAGTTCTGCTACATTCTCTAATAGGACAGCAAGAATCCCCCGAGTGCAAAGGCAGTGCCTAGTGAAGGAAGATAGACCATTACACCAGTTCCTTGATATTGATGATAGTACCTATGAAACTTTTCTTATGAAATTGAAACTTAGCCTTGTATTATATACTGCCTAACAGTTATCTCCTGAAAGCCTCTTGTTGCTCATATGTGGCCTCTCTCTAAGCCAAAGCAAGCATATTAAACACACTACCTCCCGCCCCCATGCCCCCCATCCCCAGTGTGGGACATGACTTCTGGGGATGAGCCTCCCTGGCAAAAAGAGATTATTACCAAGCATCAATTAGCAATGTATCTGGAAAAAGACCTTGACCAAAAGGAGGAAATGGTAAATACAAATGAATTTTTATGGCTAAGAGATTTCAAAGTGAGTCAGGAGGTCATTCCAGAGGTTATTCTTATGCAAGTCTCAGCAGGATCTCATTGACTACCACAGTAAACAGTGCCTCAAATAGTGGGGCTCCTGAGGGCTCTAGAGATATCCAGGAACTATGAACAGGGCAGATGGCTCAGGAATTCAACATCCTGTGATTGGGCCTTACTTTGGAATTTATGGTCCCCGGTTTAACAGAGTTAGACCCATTTATAAGTTCTCTACACGTGGCTCTTTTGCCTCTTTTATTTGAACCTATAATTAGCACTATACTTGATAAAAATGTGTCCCAGAGACTTAAATCTTTGGTCCACCCATGTGCCAGTTGAGCCCTGAATTTCAGGAGAGTTGCAACACCTACTTTTCAGTTCATTGGACTCACTTAGGATAACTAACAAAGAGATGATGATGGACAATGCCCATCCCAAGGAACACAGAATATCTGCAACTGCAAGGAAGAGAGTTCCCTCCATTTGCCCCATGGGATCTAAGCTCCCTCTCAATTAGAAGCAGAGTGGGCATCACCATACCCAAGTCCTCAAGATTGGGGAAAAACAATGGACTAAAGTAGACGTTATTATTCTACTATAGACTTAATATTATTCTAGCAATCGAAGAACTCTTATCATTGTTATAAAGATAGTGGCCACCAGAGGTTCTGAGGGATGGGAGAGGAAAGAAGAGGTGTAATATGGGGGCATTTTTGGGACATTGGAATTGTCCTGCTGACATTGCAGTGATGAATACAGGCCATTGTATATGTTGTTGTAACCTACAAAATTGTGTGGGACAGAGTGTAAACAATAATGTAAACTGTAGTCCATGGTTAGTAGCAATGCTTTAGTATGTGTTCATCAATTGTAACAAATGTACCACACTAATTAAGGATGTTGTTAATGTGAGAAATTGTGGGAGGAGGAGGGAGTGGGGCATATGGGAATTCCCTATATTTTTTATGTAACATTTATGTAATTTAAAACTTCTTTAAAAATAAAAAAAATTAATTAAAAAGGTAAAACTATAAATTTTTAGAAATGCATATATCAGTGGTAAATCTATAAAGCAAATAAATGTTTTTCACACAAAAAAATTGAACACTTACTGCAGATTCCCTCCCCAAGGGAGACTGAATTAACCTGCACAGACTGTCTGCACCTGGATTCTCTCTACCGAGATTTAGCCAAGTGCCTTCTGTGGGTCCACGGTTGCCAGGCTGTGGGCCCATGGTTGCCAGGCCTGAGCAGTGACCAGGCAGGCAGGCAAATAAACACTGGCATTTACCCAGCACTTACTCTGTGCCATGCTGGGTTGCAAGCACTGTCCACATTTTCATTGCTCTTGACAATCATTCTTTTAAGAGAGATCATCTCATTAAATGAGTGAATAAAGTGAAAGTTAGGGTTAGGGTTAGGGTTAGGGTTACTCTAATTGTGGGGAAAAATGTGAAAGGTAGTTCCAATAAAGGGAAGTAAGTGCCAAGATAAGGATAGAAATAAGTGCAATAGGAGCAGAGACCAGACCTAATCTGGTCTACGAGGAGAGGTAGATCAGACAAGGCTTCCAAGGAAAAGCAACAATCAGACAATTTCCAAATGCCTGATAACATATTTCTCATAATTCCTAGCAAAGCAAAGATGATCATTTCATTGGCATTTCAAACAAAAATAGTTTAAATCAATTTTATTATCTTTCTATATTGCAGTATATGCATTGCCATCTAGCCAGCTGCTTATGTTGAAATCTTGGCCTCTTCTAATTATGTCTCCTCCTCACCCTCACTTTGGATCAGGTACCTCCTGATCAGTTCCTCCTCTACCATAGATTTATAATCCCTACATTCCTTTGCTTTCCTGAAACTACAATCTCAGTTCTGAGATGGTATGACAAATGCTTAACCTATGGCAAATGCTCCTGTGCTAAGCCGCTCTCTATAACATCAGCAGAGTTCTTCTGAAAATTTAGCTTACAGTGTCCTGAATCTGTGGATAATCTCTTGCATGTTAGGTGACAGTGAGATGGGCTATGGTAATGTTTCGTCCACCCACAAGTACTTAAAGCCTTGGGTACTTTGAAGATAGTTATGGCAAGTTCTGCCTAACTGTCTACCCTCGGCAGCATGCAAATGTCACAGATAGGGGACAAGAATTCCTAGTAAAATGGTACCTCTGGTACTGTCCTGCCTTCCCAGCAGTTGTTCCATTCGAAAGTGGGGAGATGGCAGACAGATCTGAGAGATGCTTCTAAGGGCAATGTGGAAATTTAGAATGGAATTGTGTGACTGTGGTTTGATGTTAAATTTTTCAAAATCCAAAATAAATAATATATCCTAAAAATGTCCAAATAAGAGAACCATCTCCTTGTTCTTCCCTTCCCTGCAGATAAATCAAAAGGACTAAGCTAAGATAAAAAACAAAAATGTAACAAAAGGAAGATAGTGTCGGTTTTCAATTTCCCATCTATGAATTATTTATGGTGACCCAATGTTTCCTTCTTGCCTAAACAGGTCTCAGGTAGCTGAGTTAAGGCAAAGTCTGATGTTGCAGAGGAGTAGGGGAGAGAGAGTGACCGATTATTTGCGGTTTGACCTTTAGAAAGTATTTTTTTTTTAAATTGACCTTTGGACTATTACTTGCTTTGCATTGCCATTGCCTCTGATTATTTTTTTTTTCCTCCTTCTCCCTCTCTTTCTCAGATGCAATTAATGGAGTTAAGCATATTATATCACATCAGTAGGAAGAATATTTGTTGAGTGGGAGAATGGAAAGACAGAGAGAGAAATATTAAGTATTTCTTCTTTTGAGATATTCTTTGCAACTCATTATAACAACCATATGAGAGGTGGCATCTTGATAAACATACATACAGATAAGGACACTTTTATGAAATAGTTACTTCTAGAATCATTAAGGGCAAAGGGACCAAGAATGAGCATTTATTCAGTGTCTACTATGTATCAGACACTGCTAGTTATGTTAAAACAACACAGTGAGGTAGATGCCATCTCTATCTTATAAAGAAAGAAACTGATATTTAGAAGTAACCTGTAAACCATTACAGCATTAGAAAGTGGCACAGCTGGGATTAAATCTCTATCCCCCTAACTTCAAAGTGCAGAGTCTTTCTGCCATACCCCATTGGACAGGTTTTCTTTGGTATTATCACCGCTCTTAAAACTACCACCTAAAATCTCAGACACTGTTTGCTGGCAAACTCAGGTTGAGACATTTCGAACAAAGGAGGTAAGGTAATGGAGTTATTGGTATTGTAGGACAAATACATGGAATTATAAGACAATTCCAACTTCCTTCAATGCTTGTTTTTGCAGCAGGAACTATCTATTAAATGTATTTATTAAGTGAGAAGAATGTATATAGCTAATACATCTGGTGTGGCAATCTATGGATATTTAAACATTTACAAGTAAACAAATGGCTCTCTGAAATGACTAAATCTGCCTTGCCCTAACAATGAGAAGAGATGTTTAATACCCAGCTAAGTTTAAGAAAATAAATTAATACCCAAATGAGATCTATCTGGGCTGTAAATTTCTGAATCATTTATAGTCATCAAGGGAAGACTCCATTTCCTACAATACCTTCATTGTGTTTTTTGTTGAGACATAACATTCACATTCCTCATGTCCTTCTGCTAACTAAATTTGAATTGTCCAATCCAATTTTTTGAATTTGGGTTATTGCACTTTTTCATTTGTTGAGACTTATGTAGAAGTGCCTACAATTCTAATTTTGAAGATCTGATTTTATATTTTCTGCACATGAGCTGTGGTGTTTAGGCAATCTCTCTTTACTTTCTTAATCTTGACGGCAAATTTATTAATTTACTGTATATTTTCTGAGTCAGAACATCCATTTTCATTAACTCTCATAGACATCTTTCCCAAATGACATCTTGAAAAAGGTAAAAGCCAATTCACCTGCCTGCCCATGACCCACAGTTTCATACTGCACATTTAGCAGCACTTTGCTTTGAATCAACTGAGTGATTTAAGGGTAGATTTTTTTCTTCTCAGATGTTGTATCTGCCAGTTTGCTAGTTTTAAGAGGTCTAATGTCTTCAACTCACCAGTTTTTTTATATGTAAACACTCTGGGCCTTTTCTTTGCCATTCAATGTATGCACTTTCACATTTGGCTGAGGAGTAAATTCTGGTACTGAATATTGTTTGCATCAGACCAGAACCTGCAAGAGTGAATTGAGGGTAAGTGCATCATCTCAAAGACACTCTCATCTCCCTCCTTGTCAGTGTCTACCATCCTTTGACTGAATGCTAACATTTACAGACAGCTAGCTCGACCTTAGTATGATCCACATTTCTATTCAGTGATGGCATCTGAGTAAACCTTTTTATTCCAATTCAGTTATGTTGATTCTTCTCCTTTTGCTGGAATTGGTTTTGATATCCTCAGTGAGATTATTTGACAAAGGATTCTTCTCCTTTTTAAGGTTTAAAAAAGGACAAACCCTTTTTGTTCATGATTAGGTGCCATTTCCTATTACTTTGCCCATCTATTTTTATGGATTCTACTTTTTATATTTATCATCTACATTAGACAATTTATTTGTATTCACTTTTAAAAAGAAGCGCTGCATTCCTTTAAAGACTATAACTTGATGACTTTTAACAGATATATATATATATATATATATATATATATATATATATATATATATGCTACTGTGTAACTACCACTACAATCAAGACATAAAACATTTCCACCAGTCTGAGAGGATTCCTCAGCTCTCTTGCAGTCCATCCTTCTCATCGGCCTTGCCCCAGGCAACCAATAATGTGCTTTTGGATACTATAGTTTAGTTTGCATTTTCTAAAATTTTATATAAATGAAATCATACAGTATGTACTTTTTTGTGTGCCTTCTTTCACTTGGCATGAGTTGAATATAAACAGAATGCTAACCATATCTGAATCTATCATTGGGTCAATTTTATCAATTAGAAGGAATGAAGGGTAACAGAAGTGAAAAGGTTGACCTAAGCATTTGTTAAAGAAACCAAAGGAAATTTTTATTAACATAAGTAAAAGGCATAATATATTTCTGCTGTTGAAACCATAAGGAATATTTGAGAAAGGAACACAAAGCATTGTCAGAGAGCAACTTCTGGGTCAGCTACAAATTAAAACTGTTCCATTAAGACGTTCAAAAATCACTGCATTTAAGACGCTGAGCATCAACATAAAACAAAATTGCTAAATTATAAATTTAGACCTTAAAAAATATAACAAGTTCAGAAAATGTCACCACCGTTTTTTCTGGTTCACATGAATCTGATTTTAGTTCCCACATACTCTTTTCAGAGGAATATTTAAATAATTTGACTGTGACAAGCCAAACTGTTTTGAGACCTCATTGAAAGTCAAATGAAAACATTAATCAAATGCAAACATATTCCAGTCAGGCACAGAACTGTTGTAGGTTAGAAAATAAAAATGTTGCCTGTGAGAAGGAAAATCAATCAATTCAGAAAAAGCAGGTATTGGTTCAAATCTGCATGGTCAGTAGAGACTAGAAATCACTAGAATTTCAGGAGGTTGTATTTTTCTTGAGAATCATCAGCTGATTTGTGCTATATCTACATTGCAAAGCCAGTTTGTTTGACTAACTTTTCACCTGAGTAAATTAGAAAATCAGATTGGTTAAACAACTGATTATCTTTTCTCACTCTCTTTGTTTCTTTGTGGACAGGCTTTGGTGACCAGCATGCAAATAATTAACGACAGCACAAATCAGCCAGATAAATGACATGAGGAATAGCAGTCTTAATTGAGCAAAAGAATGACTTTCATATCATTAAATGCCACAGAATTGCTCAATATAAAGTGAGAACTACCTTCTCATTTCTGCTCTGACTTCTATAAAGTATGCTCCTTTGGTATGGCAATCTGACAAATATTGCTTTACTTTTCTTCATTCAGAGCTGTGCCTGTTTTGTGAGACTAAATATATCCTTATGTTTTGGACTATATGTATGGGTGACTACAGTATGGGAAAGAATCTCATTTCTGTCACTTACCAGCTGTGTCACCCTGGTAATTTGCTTAGTGTTCTTAAGCCTTTGTGTCTTTATTTGTTTAAAAATACCATCTTATAGCATTAGGAGGACTTAATAAGATAATTCCTGTGAAACATTAAGCCTGATGTCTGGCACAAAGAAACACTAATATATGATATTCTTATAGTCCTTGAATGGTTATTAATTCAATATTTCGTTTGATAAATATTAACTGCATTTTTATCATGACCCAGTCATTGGGAAGAAGTCTTTGGGAAGAAAATGGTGCAAAAGGCACAGTCCCTTGTCCTGATTAACCTTAGAATGTGGTAGGAAATGCATTCAAGTTCGTGTGTAATTTTAATTCAGTGATAAGTGCTATGCTGAGATAAACAAGAGCTTGGTGTGCTGTGGGAACAGATAGGACTTCCTGGAGGAAACATTAAGAATAAATAGGAGGAGAGTGGATGCAGCTCAAGTGGTTGAGTGCCTGCTTCCCATGTAGGAGGTCCTGAGTCCGATTCCCAGTATCTCCTAAAAAACAAAATAAACAAACAAATGAAAAAGCCAACTCTCATTGGGGAATGGATGTAGCTCAGTTATTGAGTGCCTGCTTCTCATGTTTGAGG
>PVKH010012497.1:0-17254 GCA_004027955.1 Chaetophractus vellerosus
GCTTTCTATGTATAGGATCATGCCATCTGCAAATAGTGAAATTTTTACTTTTACCTTTCTAATTTGGATGTCTTTTATATCTTTTTCTTGCCTCAGTGCTTGAGCAAGTACTTCTAACACAATGTTAAATAGGAGCAGTGATAGCAGGCATCCTTGTCTTGTTCCTCATCTTAGAGGGAAAGCTTTTAGGATTTCACCATTGAAGATGATGTTAACTGTGGGGTTTTAATACATACCTTTTTTCATGTTCAGAAAGTTTTCTTCTATTCTTATCTTTGCAATGTTTTTATCAAAAAAGTGTGCTGTATTTTGTTGAATGCTTTTTCTGCACCTATAGAGATCATCATGTGAGTTCTTTCTTTCAATTTGTTTATGTGGTGTATTATATTGATTTTCTTATGTTGAACCATCCTTGCATACCTGGGATGAAATCCACTTGGTCATGGAGTATAATTTGTTTGATATGTAGTTGAATGCAATTAGCAAGTATTTTATTGAGGATTTTAACATCTAGGTTCATTAGAGAGATTGGTCTGTAAGTTTCCGTTCTTGTGGCATCTTTGTTTGGATTTGGTATAAGAGTAATGTTGGCGTCATAGAATGAGTTAGGCAGTGTTCCTTCTACTTCTATTTTTTGGAAGAGTTTAAGCAGGATTGGTGTTAGTTCTTTCCAGAATGTTTGGTAGACTTCTCTGGTGAAGTTGTCTGGTCCTGGGCACTTCTTTTTTGGTTTTTTTGTTTGTTTGTTTGTTTTTTATGACTGAGTCTATCTCTTTACTTGTAATTGGTCTGTTCAGTTCATCAATTTCTTCTTTCATCAATGAAGGCTGCTTGTGAGTTTCGAGGAATTTGTACATTTCCTTTAGATTATCATTCTTGTTGGCATACAATTTTTCAAAGTATCCTCTTATGGTACTCTTTATTTTTGTTGGGTCAGTGGTGATATCCCTTTCCTCATTTCTTATTTTGTGTATTTGCATCTTTTCTCTTTTTTTCTTTGTTAGTCTGGCTAAGGGTTTGTTAATTTTATTGATCTTCTCAAAGAACCAGCTTTTGATTTTGCTTATTTTTTTTCTAGTGTTTCTTATTTTCTATTTCATTTAGTTCTGCTTTAATCTTGTTATTTCTTTCTTCCTATTTCCTTTAGGGTTAGTTTATTGTTGCTTTTCCAATTCCTCCAGGTGTACAGTTAGGTCTTCAATTTTAGCTCTTTCTTCTTTTCTAATATATGCATTTATGGCTATGAATTTCCCCCTCAGTACAGCTTTGGCTGCATCCCATAGGTTTTGATATGTTGTGTTGTCATTGTTATTCATTTCAATGTAGTTCTTGATTTCTTCTGAGATTTCCTCCATGACCCACTGTTTGTCTAAGAGTATGTTGTTTAACTTCCATATCTTTGTGCCTAATCTGGTTCTCTGGTCATTATTGATTTCCAATTTCAATCCATTGTGGTCAGAGAAATTAGTTTGTATAATCTGAATCTTTCCAAATCCATTGATATTTTTTCTGTGGCCTAGCATGTGGTCTATCTTGGAGTATGATCCATGCGCACTCAAGAAGAATGTGTATCCCGCTGTACTGGGTGTAGTTTTCTGTATATCTCTATTAGATCCAGACCCTCTAATATATTAATCAAAGTCTTTGTTTCTTTGTTGATTCTTTGTCAAGATGTACTGTCTAATGGTGATAATGTTGTATTAAAGTCCCCCAGTATAATTGCAGAGATATCTATTTCTCCACTTACTTTTTCCAATGTTTGCCTCATGTATTTTGAGATGCCCTTGTTAGGTGCATAAATGTTTATGATTGTTCTTTCTTCTTGAATGATTACCCCTTTCACTAATACATAGTGACTGTCTTTGTCTCTTACAATAGTTTTGCATTTAAAGTCTATTTTGTCCAATATTAGTACTCCCACTACTACTCCCACCCTTTTTTGGTTATTGTTTGCTTGTAAGATTGTTTTCCTGCCATTCACTTTCAGCCTCCTTGAATCCCTGTGTCTAAGGTGGGTTTCTTGTAGACAATATACAGATGGGTCATATTTCCTTATCCATTCTGCCAACCTGTGTCTCTTGACTGGTGAGTTTACTCCATTAACATTCAGTGTTATTATTTTCAAGGAATTACTTACATTAGCCATATTTTCTTTGGGTTTATGTATCATATGTTGCTTTTGTTTCCCTTTTTGTCTTTTTAGTTTTTGTTACACTCTCCTCCAACTTTCTCTGTCCTGTTTTTTCCTTTCAACCTGGAGAACTCCCTTTAGTATTTCTTGAAGTGCAGGTTTCTTATTGACATACTCTCTTAGATTCTGTTTGTCTGTGAATATCTTGAACTCTTTCTAATCTTTCAATGCCAGCTTTGCTGGATAGAGAATTCTTGCCTGGAAGTTTTTTTTTCTTTTGGTACCTTTACTATGTCATACCACTGCCTTCTTGCCTCCATTGTTTCAGATAAGAAATCAGCATTTAATCTTATTGAACCTCCCTTGTATGTGATGGTTCTCTTTTCTCTTGCTGCTTTCAGTATTTTCTCTTTGTCTTGAGCATTGGACAGTTTGGCAGGTATATGTCTAGGAGTAGGCCTGTTGGGATTTATACTGCTTGGGGTACACTGTGCTTCCTGGACTTGTATGTCCATCTCTCTCAGTAGGGTTGGGAAGTTTCCAGCCATTATTTCCTCCAACACTCCTTCTGTCCCCTTTTCCGTCTCTTCTCCCTCTGGGATGCCTATATTACATACATGCATTTTCTGTTGTCATTAAAATCCCTAAGTTCCTGATGGATTTTTTCTATCTTTTTATCAATTTATTCTACTTTCTGTTTGCTTTCAGATGTACTGTCTTCCATATCACTAATTCTCTCCTCCACCTGTTCAAATCTACTGTTATGTGAGTCCAGTGTCTTTTTTATTTCTTGGATTGTACCATTCATCACCATCATACCCATTAGCTTTTTATATATGTTTACAATTTCTTCAATATGTTCTCCCAATGTCTTAATATCCTTCATCTCTTCCTTCATGTCATTAAGTTGGTCCATGATATTTGTTTGGACAGCTTTGATTAGTTGTTTGATGTTCTGCATCTCTTCCTGGTTTTTAGTTTGTTCACTGTATTGGACCATGTTGTCCTGTCTCTTAGTATGGTGTGTAACTTTTTGTTGCCCTCTGGTCATCTTTTTATCTTGTTGGGTTTATTCAGTTGATTAGCTTCTCTCTTTACTCTGGAGTTTTATTTGTTGGTTGTGTGTGTGTGTGTTATGTCTTCTCTTTGAAAACTTTGTTCTTCTTCTTTTATTTCATTGCTATTGTCTATATTCTTTGTTTTGGCTTCTTCCTGTCTCTGACCCTCACTCTTCTGGGAGTTGGTAAGCAGTGTCCTGGTTTTCTGTGCCCCAAATCAGGTCCCCACAACAGCCTCTGGCTTTTTCTTTGTTGTTTTAGTGAGCGCTAAGACTTAAATGTCTAACCCATTGGCCATGTTCCCACAATCCCCTCAAATGCTTTTTTATATAAAAGGAAACCAGGTCAGAATAAAAAATTGGCTTTAATTTCCTGTATCTTTAATCTCATTCAGTCTGTTCAATTCTTCCATCGTTCCTTGAATCCTTTTGACCTTGACATATTTGAAGATTATTTTGTAGAAGGTCCTTCTGTTGGTATATGTCTGATGTTTCCTCATATGAGATTAGGTCATTAATTCTGGCAGGAATATAACAAAACTGATGTTATGGTCTCATTGTATCCTGTCAGCTGGCACATGCTTTTATTCTTTCCATTATTAATAATGCTGTTTTGATGGGAGTGGGCACACTTGTCTCACTCCCAAATTTAGAGCAAAATATCGCAACATTTCATCATTATGTATCTAATTTGCTGTAGGATTTTGGGGCCTGCATAATTTTATAACTGTATAAGATTATGGATTTTTCATTCTAGTGCCAGCATGCTGAACTTTTTAATCATGAAAAGATACTGGATTATTTCAAATAATTGTTTTCCATGTATTGAGTTCATCATATTATTCTTCTACTTTATTCTGTTGATATGGTGAATGAGATTAATCGACCTTTCAAATGTTTAACTACATTTGTATTCCTAGAAAAAATCCAAAAGTGTTGTGATGCATTGCCCTCTTTTTTGTATTACAAGCCATACTAACAAACAGAAAGATATGACCCAGTGAAAGGAACAATTTGGAAATTCAGAGGAAACATAGAATTTGGAATACCCACTCAAAGCTGCTCAAACAAATGTCCTAAATCAATTCAAGGAGATGAAGGAAAACATGGCTAAAATAATAAAGGATATTGAGAAGACAATGTGTGAACATAAAGAAGAACTTGAAAGTATAAAAAGAAAGATAATGGAAGTTATGGGGTTGAAAGACACAATAGCAGAGGTTAAAAATACACTAGAGGCATGCAGTAGCAGATTTGAGCAAGCAGAAGAAAGAATCAGTTAACTAGAGACAAGACAAGTGGAAACTTACAGAAAAAAGAACAAGTAGAGAAAAGAAAAGAAAAGAAAAAAATGAGCAGGGTCTTAGTGATTTGAATGACAGCACAAAACAAACAAAAATATGTGTTATGGGAGTACCAGAGGAGAAGAGACAGGAAAGGGGACAGAAAGATATTTGAAGAAATAATGGCTGAAATTTTCCCGACTATATACATATCCAGGAAGTGCGACTTACTCCAAACAGAATAAATCCTAATAGACTTACTCTGATAAACATACTAATCAGAATGTCAAATTCCAAGGAAAAAGAGTCATTTCTGAAAGAAGCATGAGAAAATCATTCATCACATATGAAGGATATGCAATAAGACTAAGTAACATTTTCTCATAAGAAACCATGGCGGCGAGAAGGCAGTGGTATGATATAGAGAAAAACTTCCAGCCAAAACTTCTTTATCCAGTCCTTCCAAAATTAGAGAGAGTTTAAAATATTCACAGATAAGCAGCAACTGAGGGAGTTCATCAACAAGAGGCCTGCCCTACAAGAAATAATAAAGGGAGCTCTACAGACTGAGAGGAAAAGACAGGAGAGAGAGGCTTGGAGTAGTGTGAAGAAATGAAGATTCTCATTAAGGGTAACTAAAAGGGAAAATTACAGACAAAAAGATAAGATATGATATATAAAACAAAAGGATAAAATGGCTGAAGTAAGTACGGCCTTTAAGGTAATAATATTGAAGGTCAATGGATTAAACTCCCCAATCAAAACACACAGAATAACAGAATGGCTAAAAACATGATCCAACTATATGATGTTTTCAAGAAAATCACCTTAGACCCAAAGACACAAATGGATTGAAAGTGAAAGACTGGAAAAAGAGATTCCATACAAACTAACCAATAAAGAGCTGGGGTAGCTATACTAATATCACACAAAATAGAACTTTAAATGCAAAATGGCTATTAGAGACAAAGAAGGACAATATATAGCAATAAAAGAGCAATTCACCATGAAGAAATAACAATCATAAATATTTATGCACTTAACCATGGTGCCCCAAAATACACGAGGCAAACACTGGCAAAACTGAAGGGAGAAATAGACACATGTACAATTAAAGTTAGAGACTTCAATACACCACTCTCATGATTAGATAGAACATCTAGAAAGAGGATCAATAAGGAAACAGTGAATTTGAATAATATGATAAATTTAGTAGACCTAACATACGCAGAACATTGCAACACAAAAAGCTGGGTGTACATTCTTCTTAAGTGCACATGGATCATTCTCCAAGATAGATCACATGTTGAGCAACAAAACAAGTCTCAATAAATTTTAAAAGATTGAAATTTTGCAAAGAACTTATTCTAACTATAATGGAATGAAGCAGGACATTAATAACTGCCCCCCCCAAAAAAAAACCCTGGAAAATATGCAAATATATGGAAGTTAAACAACACACTCTTTTTAAACTTTATTTTTAAAGAAGTTTTAGATTATAGTTACATCAAAATATAGGGGATTCCCATATACTCCACTCCCTCTCTCTCTCACATTTTCCCCTATTAATAACATCTGATATTATTATGGTACATTTGTTACAATTGATGAATAAATATTGAAGCATTGCTCCTAACCATAGTTTACATTATGGTTTACACTTTACATGGTAAAATTTTATAGGTTTTGACAAAATGTATAATGGCCTGTATCCATCATTGTAATGTCATACAGAACAACTCCAATGCCCTAAAAATGCTCTATGTTCCACCTATTCTTCCCTCTCCCTCCCCTCAGAACATTGGGATAACCACTGTATTTATATTTGGTACAAGTGCTTCTATCACTACAATAATAATAAGTCTTCTTTGGTCCATGGTTGCATTTTCCCCTTATGTTTGTTCATTCCTGTGTCTCGAAGATTTGGGGATGGTGATGCCTGCTCTTTTTCAGATTGAGAGGAGGCTTAGATCTTATGGGCAGAAGGAAGGAACTGTTTTGCTTGCAGTTGCAGATGCTCTTTGCTTTTTGGGATGGGGATTGTCCATCATTATCATTTTATTAGTTGTCCTTGGTGATTCTGATGAACTGGAGAGTAGGTGTTTACGGCAACTCTGCTGATAGTCAGGGCTCAACTGATATATGAACAGACCAAAGATTTAAGTCTCTGGGACATATATTTAATAGACATAGTGCTAATTATAGGTTCAAATAAAAGGGGAAGAAGAATCATATGTAGGGAAATTCTAAATGAGTCTAACTTTGTTACATTGGGGAAACAGGCTATCATATATTCCAAGGAAAGACCCACTGGCAGGGTGTTGGTTTTATGGGGTTGTGTGCCTTGCTTATAGTCTGTTTAGATTTTGTTTACTTTGGCAGTTAGTGAGATACGCCTGAGACATACATAAGCATAACCTCTGGAATGACATCCTGACTCACTTTAAAATCTCTTACCATAAAAACTCTTTGTATTTAAATTTTCCCCCTTTTTGGTCAAGGTCTTTATTCGAATGTGTCACTAGTTGGCTCTTGGTAAGACTCCCTTGGTGCCAAGGAGGCTTATACCCAGGAGTTATTTCCCATACTGGGGGAAAAGTAGGGAGCTTATTGGCTGAGTTTGGCTTAGAGAGAGGCCACATTTGAGTAACAAGGAGGTTTTCAGGAGGTAACTCTTAGGCAATCGATATTGTTAATCTAAGTTTCAATTTTCAAAGAATAAAGTTCATAAGTACAAACAATGATATTGAGGGCTTGGCATATTGGCCTGTTTTCTTTTATTAGGCACTGCCTAGGTACTCTAGAGATTCTTGCCACTCTATTAGAGAATGTAGCAGGACTCCCCAGGATGGGAATTTAATATTTTGTTGGCTATTGTGTGTGGCCCCCCACCCCACTGAGATAACACCCGAGGACCACATGAATATATTCATAGTCCATGGAGGCATGCCCCAGGTACACCCTTCCCCACACATCCTTCCACCACCGATAACCTGCATCAGTGACCCACCCCTGCCATAGTTGCCAAAAGAACACTCCCATAATTTTATTCTCAGTCAGTCTTCTGCCTCCCCAGAGATCATCTGTTTCTTCATTCAGCACCTCCCCCAGCTTTATGAATAGCCCAACCCACCTCCCCAACCCCACTCACACTTTCACTCCAGCCTTGTTGACCCTATTCACATTGCTGCATCATCATCACCCTTGTCCAGTGCCAAACCTCCCCCATCCACCTTATCATAGATTCTGCCCAGATTGAGCACTGGCTCACTACTCTCTACTCCCTTCCTATCTCTGGTAACCTATCTTCCAGACTCTACCTCTTTGAGTCTGCTCAATATCCTTATATCAACTCAGTGAAATCATGCGATATTTTTCTTTAGTGATTAGCTTACTTCACTCAATGTAAGCTCTTTGAGAGTCATCCATGTTGTCACATGTGTCAATACTTCATTCCTTCTTAGAGCTGGGTAATATTCTATTGTATGTATATACCACATTTTGTTTATCTATTCATCCATTGATGGACACTTGGGTTGTTTCCAGGTTTTGGCAATTGTGAATAATACTGTGGTGAACATTGGTGTGCATATATGTGTTCATATCCCTGATTTCAATTCTTCTGGGTGTATTCCTAGTAGTGGGATTACCAGTCCATATGGAAATTCTATAGTTAGCTTACTGAGTTACTGCCAAACTGTCCGCCCACAGAGGCTGCTTCATTCTACATTCCCTCCAGCAGTGAATGAGTGTACCTATTCTTCCACGTCCTCTGTTTTTTTTAAATAACCTCCAGTCTAGTACCTATAAGATCTCATTGTAGTTTGCTTTTTAAAATATATTTTTTATTGAAGTATATCATTCATACATGAACATAAATAAACAATATGTGTTTAGTAAAAGTTATGAACTTACAAAATAAACATGCATAACATCATACAGGAGTCCCATACATCACCCCTCCGCCAACACCTTGCATTGTTGTGAAACACTTGCTACAAACTATGCAAGAGCATTGTCAAAATATTACTACTAACTATAGTCCATATCCTACATTTGGTGTATTTTCTCCCTTACCCACCCAATTATTTTTTTTATTATATTTTTATTACAGGGGTTGTGAACTTACAAAACAGTCGTGCATATGGGAAAATTCCCATACAACACCCCTTCTTCAACATACCACGCCATGGTGGAATATTTGTTATAGATTACAAGATAATATCATCAGACTATTACCACTAATCATGGTCCATAGTGTACATTTGGCATACTCTTTCTGTACTCCCCCATTATCAACACAGTACATCTTTGGCATTGATGCAAGAATATTACAGTATTGCTGTTAACCACGGTCTATAGGTCATACCAATTATATTTTTCCCATGCTACTCCACATTCCCACCACCCTGTAATAGTGACGAACATCTGCTCTAGTGCACAGAAGGACTCTTGCATCTGTACCATCAACCACAATTCTCTTCCACCTCTGGGTTCAATGTGTTATTCACTCCCTAGATTATTCTTTAGCTTCTTTCAACTGACATGTATATCCATAGATGACCCTTTTCAGCCACAATCCCATTTATAAACCAGCTGCTACTCACTTTAATGTGATGGTAACTCATTGTAATTTTGATTTGCATTTCCCTAATAGCTAGTGATTTTGAGCATCTTTTCATGTCTTTTTCTTCCATTTGTATTTCTTCTTTTGAAAAGTGTCTATTCAAATCTCTTGCCTATTTTTTAAGTGGGTTGTTAGCCTTTTCATTATTGAAAGATAAGATTTCTTTATATAAGCTGTCCATTAGACCCTTATACGTTAAGTGGTTCCCAAATATTTTCTCCCATTGAGTAGGCTCCCTTTTCACTTTCTTGTCAAACTACTTTGAAACACAAAAGTTTTTTTTTAATTTGAGAAGATCCCATTTATCTATTTTTTCTTTTGTTGCTTGCTCTCTGATTGTAAACTTTATGAAACCATTTCCTATCACCAGATCCACATTATATTCTAGGAGCTTTATGGTTTTGGCTCTTATATTTAGGTCTTTGACCCATCTTGAGTTAATTTTTATATAGGGCATTAGATGGTGATCCTCTTTCATTCTTTTGGATATAGATAACCAGTTCTCCCAGCACCATTTGTTGAAGAGACTATTCTGTCCCAGTTGAGTGAGCTTGATGGCCTTGTCAAATATAACTGACTGTATATGCATGGGTCTATATCTGAACCCTCAATTCATTTCCATTGGTCAGGATGTCTATCTTTATGCTAGTATAAAGTTTTAACCACTGTAGCTTTATATTATGCTTTAAAGTCTGGTAGCATAATTCCTCCAATTTTGTTTTTCCTTTCAAGATTTTTTTTGTGCTATTCAGGGCCTCTTATCCTTCCAAATAAATTTGAAAATTGCCTTTTCTATTTCTGTGGAAAATGCTGTTGGAATTTAATGAAATCCCAAACAAAATTCCAACAGCCTACTTTTCAGAAATGGAAAAGACAATTATCAAATTTATTTGGAAGGATAAGGAGCCCTGAAAAGCCAAAAACTTCTTGAAAAATAAGAACAAAGTTGGAGAACTCACACTTCCTGATTTCAAAGCATATTACAAAGCTACAGTGGCCAAAACAGTATAATATTGGCTTTGATAGATATTTCACCAATGAAATTGAACTCAGAGTTCAGAAATAGACCTTCATATTTATGGCCAATTGATATTTGACAATGCTGCCAAGTCCACTCAACTGAGACAGAGCAGTCTCTTCAACAAATGGTCCTGAGAGAACTGGATTTCCATATGCAAAAGGATGCAAAATACCCCTATCTCTTTAATGAAAGAAAATACCCCCATTTCTTTAGTGAAAGAAAACGTAGATGAGACCTCCTCAAAATTAATAATCTTTTGTGCATCAAAGGACTTTTTTTATGTGAGTGAAAACACAACCTACTCAATAGGATAAAATATTTGGAAACAACATATAAGAGTTTAATATCCAGAATATATAAAGGAATCTTAAGACTGAACAATAAAAATACAAACAATTAAAAAATGGGTAAAAGCCTTGAAAAGACATTTCTCCAAAGTAAGTACAAATGGCTTAAAAGCACATGAAAAGATGCTTAATATCACTAACTATTAGAGAAATACAAATCAAAACCACAATGAGATATCATTTCACACATACTAGACTGGCCACTATTTAAAACAAAACAAAACAGAAGAGAGGATGTGGAGAAATAGGAACACTTATTCATTGCTGGTGGGAAAGTAAAATGGTGCAGCCACTGTGGAAGACAGTTTGGCAGTTCTTAAAGAAGCTAACTATACAATTACAATATGATCTGGCATTCCCTCTACTAGGTATATACTTACAAGAACTGAAAGCAGGGACTCAAACAGATATTTGCTCACCATAGTTCATAGTGGCATTATTCACAATTGCCAAAAGATGGAAGCAATCTAAGTGTCCATCAACTGAAGAATGGATAAACAAAATGTGGTACATATACATTGTGGCACAATGGAATATGATTTAGCCATAAAAAGGAATGAAGTCCTGATGCATGTGACAACATGGATGAATCTTGAAGACATTATGTTGAGTGAAATAAGCCAGACACAAAAGGACAAATATTGTATGATCTCACTGCTATTAACTAATCAGAACAAGGAAACTTATAGAGTTATAATCTACACTATAGGTTACCAGAAGATAGATTGGTGTTAGAGAATGGGGAATTTGTGCTTAACTGGTACAGAATTTCTGTTTAAGCTGATGGTAAAGGCTTGGAAATGGATTGTAGTACATTATTGGGAGTGTAATCAAAAGCATTGAACTATATGGGTGGATGTGGTTAGTAGGAGAAATTTTAGGATGTATATGTTACAAGAATAAAAATTAAAAGATAAAACATAGGGCTGTACAACATAGTGAACCCTGTTGTAGATGATGGACTATAGTTAATAATACATGTATAAGAATGTTCTTTCATGAATTATAACAAATGTACAACACTAATACATGGTGTTAATAATAGGGTAGTATATGGAAAAATACACCTAATGTAAATAATGGATGATAGATGAAACTATTTTATCTTTCATCAATTGTAACAAACTTTAACTCTGTTAAAAAATAGTGCAATTATAAAAAAGTGCTATCTTCAGTTGTAACAAATGCTCCACACCAAGCAAGATGGTGGTGGTTGGGTGGTGTATGGGAATCCTGTATTTTATGCATGATTGTTTTGTAAACTCACAACTTCTCTTTTTACAAAAAAAAAAAATTAAAAAGAATGCATCGCAGAATTGTCTACCTGAGTCCTGGAAATGAGAAATGTTCATTCATTAGCTTCTATGTACCCCTGGTGAAGGGTTGCCTGGTGAGATGTTAACTCTCTCACACTTGTACTTCTGGGCTATACATACTTGGAGAGCTACTCTTGTTTTTGCAGTGTCCCTAGCTGCTATGTTAGATAATCCCCAGGGTAGAAAGCAAGAGATGGGCTGTGTAGGTGTTTCTGGATATTATTACCATACAGATGGGAACAGATGATTGTAATAGCAACATCTGAATTAAAGGTCAACCAAGAGTAGGTGAGGCAGGACAAAAGGGTTTAAAACAAAGACTGTTCAGCTTTTCTATATCATCTTGCATCAGTTGTGCTAAGGTAAACCTGAAGAATGAACATTTTTGTTGTTGTTGTTACATATTCCCTCCTTTCTGCTTGCTCTTGCCGTGTTCATTTTCTTTCTTGTGTTCTTCTGTGTCTGCTTTGTCTCCTCCCATTGTGGCGACGCGCTGAGTTAGCTCACCGTGCAGGCGGCTTGCCCCGCTCGTGGGAGGCTCTGCTCCGTTTGCGGGTGACTTGCCCTGCCCGTGGCGGCTTTGCCCTGCCTGTGGCGGCTTTTTTTGCCCTGCCCACGGTGGCTCTGCCCCGCCCACAGTGGCTTGCCCTCTCAAGGCAGTCTGCCCGCTCTGAGAGGCCCCCGGGAACCGAACCTGGGGCCTCCCATGTGGTGAACCGGCGCCCTATCCACTGGGCTACAGCCGGCCCCCTGAACTTTTAATAATGTTAATTTTCTTTGATGTGCTGTACATATATTTGTCATTTCATTAATTTCTGCTATTATTATATCCCTTCTATTTCTTAGTGTTTCAATTTTGTTATTTTTATAATGTCTTGACATTGATGCTTAGCTTTGATATTCACTTTCTGTTCTTTATAATGTAGTTAGTGCAGGTTATACAATTTACTTTTACCCTAAATTGGCGCAAACTTTCTGTTTCAATTGTCCTGTTTTCTCCATTGTTCTTTCAAAAACTTTCTATTTTCTATTGTAATTTCCTTATTGACCCATAGCTGTATTTTTCAAAGTGCATAACTTAATGTACAATTATTTGGGTACTTTATTTTTTTTCTAAGCTCTAGCTTAATACCAGTGTGGTGATATAACATGCTCTGTACAATTTCATCTGTTGAGGCTTGTATTCTTGCCCAAATTTTGGTCAGTTCCAGAGCTCTTGAAAAGAATATACATTTTACTGTTGCTGGGTTTAATGTTTTATATACGTTGACTAAGTCAAGTTGATGAATTTTGTTCCTCAAGTCTTTTATAGCCTTAATATTTTTATCAATTTGCTCCTTCCATAAAAAATGTGTCAATATATTCTAATATGAATGTGAGTTTGGGGTTTGCCTGCTAATTATGACTATTTTGGAATCTTGGAATCTCTCTGCTGCTTTATAGGAGATATAGGCTATGTATGATACTGATAGATATAGAAATGAGCTAGGTGATAGATAGTTCTCATTGTTCTCAGGAGATTCTCTGAAACATTCATGCTATCCATGGACTAAGAAAAGGCATTTAAAAAACATGTTCCTTTAGACAAATCCAGCTTCCAAGGATCCAGTGCAATTCAGTATATTGAGAAAATTGTTCAAATTGAATAAAATATTGTTGTAATTTAGATGTTGATGGACATGTATATTTGTAGGCTGTTATTTATTCTATGTTTTACAATGATTGATACTTAATATATCACTGGACAAAGGGGACTATGATTTGATTTTTAAGAGTAAATACAACATGAGGATAACTATGATCTAGGGACTCTGGATATAATCTTAAATTTGGCAAAACATTGTCCTCTGTTTTCGGGAAAGGTCGTATTCTTTGACCAAAAAGTAGCTTGTGAGGAATTGACCGTAGTGAAAGGAAGGGGAGGCTATTCTACTCAGACAAATCAGATGGTAATCAATGAAATTAAATATAGTGCCATAAGATCACTTTTATTTCTGGGTCTTGTTTGTTTGTTTTAGGGTCAGTTTGGGAGCAAAGTTTCTATAAATCTCACTGTGGTTTTCTTTCATCAATTTGATCTTTTACATTAGTAATCTCAAGTATGTCTCCTCTTACACAAATACACTCCTTGATAATTCTTTGCATATCATTTGATAAAATTGCCTCATCTAATCTAATGGCTAAGAAAGGAATTCAGGCTGATTTATTTATTCAAAAGAGAAATGATGAAAAGAAAAACCTGATGTGTATTATGAATTATAAATGGATTCCTCATATTTTTTGTTTTACTTGGTGACTACAAGGACTATTTTATAATTCTATTTTATTAGCTGCTTCACATGACAGTGAGCTTATTTTTAATATAAAATCAGAATATATATTAGGTCTTGATCAGCATGAAGAAAAACATAACCCCAAATCCAATTCAGCAATAATCTGCTTAAACTCATTAAGTATTAACATTATATCTTACTAAAAGTTTTGCTTTTTAAATTTTTCCTTAAATAATTGAGGCCAAATAATGCCATGCAATAAAAAAAAGAAAGAGGTTACTGGAAAAATGACCCTTTAAATCACTTCTGTACTTGTGAATTCTTAGAAAATGGGACCTGAACCTCCCCTCTGAACTCAATAAGCATTTATAAATTGCTATTTTCCAAGCATAATATGAACATTTTCTAAGTTTTGAACATGAAATCTCTGAGAGCTCTGATAAGTATCTACATACTGAATCTGGATTCTTTTAAAGATCTGAATGGATTCAGACATATACGTTAACATGCCAATAACAATGCAAACAAGTGCTATACTGACTTCTATTGTAAAGAGTAAAAGCAGTGTTTTGGCAGATATAAAAGCAAACACAATTACGCAAACAATAGTATTTTCTAAAAGGATGAAGAAAAAAAATATTGCTTCAAAAGATAATGGGTGGTCACAAAATTTTTAGTAGCACCCATTAAAAAATTTGGCAGAAAGATGTATTATTTGGGACAAGAGATAGGTTTTCAAAAATTTTCTTCCAAATTCTGTGTTGGATAAGTAACTGGTAAGGCAAATCTTTGACCTCTTCCTGTTCTTTAAGTTTCCTTGTTCAGTGACAGTGAAGTGGAAATTGTAATTAAACTAATCAAAAGGCAGTTTGGGATGATGAATTTTGTTTACAGAAAAACTAGTGAAGCTGCACTGGTCAGAAAATGAATCATTGTCTAGTAGAAAATTAGTCAAATTATCAGACAAATCTCTGTCTTGATTTTATGCAGCACATCTTTCAATAATGAAAATTTCCTCCTTCCATTTCAGTAGATTTTACATTTTCAGCCATCTGTTTAGACTGGACATAATGTTGATGTCTAATCAGCTAATGCACAACATTTTTCAAGTACAGATTTTCCTGAGTCATAAAATGGCTTTGACCAACAGCGTAATAGGTCACTGATATTAATCAGACATTGGGCTTCAGGAGCAGTTCTCAGAAAAGAATCTGGTTACTTGTAGTAGTCATAATTGCTGTTAAACAGATATTTCCAGTGCCGCCACCCGGTCAAGAACCATAGTAGGATTGCATTTGTGCCTCTTATGTTTAGAAATGACTTGGTGCCTAGTTTTGACCAATAAGTTATAATTGCTTATTGCTTATTGCTTATTTAATTGCTAAAGCCAGAACCTGGTGGTTACTTGCTAGAGTAAGAACTCTTCATGCTTTCCCCTTTACTCTGACATGGGAGTTAATATCATGTGCAATCTGGTCACTCCATCATCCTGTGTCCCTAAGTGATTGCCATAAGTAAAGGCCCCCTGATGGAGGTAAAGCATAAACAAGAAATACATCTACATGTTGTTTAAAGCCTCTGAGATGCTGGGGCTTGTTTACCTCTGCAAATATCTCACGCTCACATTGCCTATGATTTTAAAAGTGGCTTTCTAACCCTTGGAGTTCAGTACTTTGTTTTGCAGAGACACAGGGACATATTGTTTTGAGGGAGAGATATTTTATGTCAAGGGTTCCAATTTCAGGTAAATTTACTGTCAAAAAAATCCACCTATATATTTTAATCCATGTTACTTCAGCTGCTTGTTTCCTGGTACAAAGAAAAAGTTATATGGTTGAATGATAGACATATAGCACTGTTGGTTTAAATGTGGTCTATCAGCAGCAGCAGCAAATTTAATAAGTTTGCTTGTTAAAAAAGCTGATTTCCTCAAACATTACCCAGGACCTATGGAATCTGAATCATAGGAGAACTGGTTCAATACAAAATATCAGCATTTTAAACATGTTCTTCAGCTGTTTCTAGTATATGCCAAAATTGAACATCACAGCCTTACAGAATATATTTTACATGAGAAAATTGTCACATTTGTTTAGAGGACTAAATTATCAACCGACTCATGGGCATTTTTAGTATTAAGAGTATTGGTGGTTGACAAACGTAAAACTGGTAAAATAAACTGTATTTTAGATACCAAATGGCTAACCATTTTTTCATAATTCTGAAAGCTTGGAATCATTTTTGTCTGATTTAACCTTTTACTTACAGACTGAATTGTGCTAAACTGTTGTTTCTGTATCTTTTTATATCCAGAGTCTCAAAATGGTGATTGTGCAGCATTTACATAAAAATACAATCACATCTGTTATAGAGCCACAGATTTAAGTTTCCTACACCTGGAAGTCGTCAAATTCTCAAGATAATCCTACCATTATGATATGTATCATAATACGTTGCACCTCAAACTTCAATTCTAGATGTATTCTAAGGACTATCGTATGATGACATCACCAAATTTACATTGGTCTACCATGGCAGAGTCTGAAAAATTATTGCGTTTCTTGAACAAATCAGGTTATGATTTTATCAGAATTCTATCATGCATTTAAAAACACAATCCACATTTCTGGTACCATTGTTATCTATTGCTCTCATCATTATCAACTAGGATGAGATTGACCAGTGAAATTTTATTGGTGGAGAAAACAAAAGTTAGTAGTGATATATTTGTATAGTTTGGTTAGAATGCTGTGAAGGACACAGATATAGTCTATTTATATTCATAATATGTTGCCATGCTAGGACATTTTAAAAAGGAGTAAACAATAGCTAAGTATCTACTTAAGTGTATCTGGAAAAAAAATCCATATCAATGACAGTGCTTCTACAAACAGCCTCAAAATAGCCAGTCAGATGATTTTGTCATTTTTTTTTTTCTGGTAAAACAACATTATGTTAACATTGTTAACATTTTTATTTAAAAAAATGTAAAAACGGCTTCACATAGATTATCTGATTTATTTCTCATAATGGCTCTGTGAGGTGGGTGGTATCTCCATTTATTTATTTATTTATTTATTTATTTATTTATTTATTTATTTTTATTATATATTCCCCCCTTGCTGCTTGTTCTTGCTGTGTTCATTTTTGCTTTTTGTGTTCTTCTGTGTCTGCTTGTCTCCCCCTGCTGTGGCATCCC
>PVKH010012498.1:0-17252 GCA_004027955.1 Chaetophractus vellerosus
GAAAACAGAAATAAATAAGTTTGTGATGTGAGCAAAATAATACAGAACATGAATGAATAAATGAGAGAACAATATGAATGCAGCATGGAAAATATTTTAGAAGATTCATTCCTTGTAGCAGATGAAAACTACATATTTTCAAGGAAACTTAACAAAAATGTGGCCTTTATATAATACAACAATTAAAAAAAGAAATGGGAGAAGAAAAGAAATTAGGAGGCAATAACACTGAGAATTTAAAATCTAATTAGAAACTGATATAAATAGATATTACGGAAAACCAAATCAGTGGCATGAAATATTTGCTTGAGAAAAATCTGTAATATCCAGGGATGAAGAAATTAGGGAAAAGATGATAGCAATGATGAATAAATAATAATGATAAAATATTTGGAGAGCTTGAATGCATGTAAACAGAAGAGAATGCTTGAAAGCATCTGAAATATTAAAGATATAATAGACAAACTCACAAATTTCAAATTAACCAAAATTTTAGAAATCATTCAAATAGAGAGGTAAATTGATGAAAAGATGCTGCAGGATTTTCAAGAGTAGAGAAGGAATATTCTCAATCACAGTGGCTGAAGAGTTTGGATTTAACATCCACATGAGAACAGGAGATATGGCTTGCAGAGAGAAGTTAGTACAGAAACATACCTCCATTCCCAAAACTGCAACAAACTCAGTGAAAAATAGGCTACATAAAATCCACCCATTGGAAAGGGGGGAAACAAAGAACTTTTCTCCGTCTGCCTGAATTTGTGGAAATTCGTAAATACAGACCAGTCCTCATATGGGATTGAAGTTCAAATTTACAATACTATGTAGCACAAGAAATAAGAATAAAAATATGAGATTAACTAAGTGATTCACCTAAAATCCTCAACAGAAGAAAAAAAATGAAAAACTTCTCTCAACCCAAGCTCAGCATGTCCATCAGAAGAGCCACAATGGAGATGAATTTTAAAATACAACTAAGGGAAGTGGATGTGACTCAAGCAATTGGGCTCCCGCCTACCACATGGGAGTTCTGTGGTTGAACTCCTGGTGCCTCCTAAATAAGATAGTGAGCTGGTGCAACAGGCATGGGAGGCAAGCTGACACAACAAGAGATACAAGAGGAAAAACATAACAAGAGACACAACAAAGCAGGGAACTGGGGTGGCTTAAGAGATTAGGTGACTCCCTCCCACATTGGAGGTCCTGGGTTCGGTTCCTGGTGCCTCCTTAAGAAACAAAGAAGATGAACAGACACAGCAAGTGCAAACAACAAGGGGGTGGGAAGAGATAAATAAATAATAAATAAATCTTTTTAAAAAGCCACAATGAAAATAAAATAGTATGGGCAATAATCAAGAGATACAACAAAGAGCAGGATTATAACACAAAAACTTCCTATGGTAAACTCTCATATAAGGGCCATAAAAGTATGTTTAAAATGTTCTTTTTTAAGTATTAAAAGAACAATTTTTAATTTTTTAAAAAGCAGAATTTAAAAAGAAAAAAGTAGAATTTCTAGAATGAAAATATAAACATTGAAATTAAAGACTTAATAGATGAGGTAGGAGTAGATTAGAAACAACTGAAGAGAGAAAAAATGAACCAGAAATTCTGAAAAAAATGGCATGGAATGCATTACAGACAGAGGAAGAGATCCAGTATATCAAAGAAAGGATAAGCAACACGGAGGGTAGAATACAATTATTCAACAACTGTCTAATGGGATTCTCGGAATAATACAACAGAGAAAATGGCATAGAGGTAGTATTCAAACACATAATAGCTGAGAATTTTCAGAACTGATGAAGCAAATGAACAGTTAGATTTTGAAAGTCAACCAAGTCCAAACTATGTCCTACAACACATAATTTATTCTAAAATAGCCACATCAATTAGAGTTAAAAGAAATGATTCCATATTTATAATCCTTAAAGGGATATATATATATATATATACTGCAAATATGTATATATATCTATTAATTTGGTGAGATAAAAATCATACAAATATTTCAGAATGTAAGTAAAAATTCGGGAAGGAAAGGTTGATAGTAACAGGAAACAAATTTCTGATTTCTCAAAGAACATCAATGCAGACTATTTCACTTGTGAAATTATAGACAATAGATAAAAATTTAAATAAATATTAAAATTATGCATAATTTATTTTATTTTATTTTTAAAGAAGATTTAGATTACATAAAAGTTACATAGAAAATATAAGGGGTTTCCTATATGCCATCCCCACATACATTCTTTATTGGAACTGAAAACAGACAATGCATTTCATAATTGGTTGAATGGATAAAAGAAAACAAAAACCATGCAGATAAACATTAACATTTAATTAAAGGAAATAGCAAGAGAAGATTAAAAGCTGAAAACATCAAAAGAAGGCAGAAAACTATATCTAATGTAACAATTTTAAAATTAGGGTAAATAATCTATTAAAAGAAAAAATCTCTCATTTGGGACTTTTTCTTAAAATAGCCACATGCTGAATAAGAGATTGTTTTAGTTTGCTAAAGGCTGCCAAGGAAATATACTAGAAATGGGTTGGCTTTTACAATGGGTATTTATTAACTCATAAGCTTACAGTTCCCAGGCCCTGAAAGTATCCAAATGAAGACATTATCATTATCAGCAGTTGCCTCCCCAGGCTGCAGCTGTTGGCTGTCAGGTACACGGCAGCATCTGCTCGTCTGTCTCCTCTCCTCTGGGCCTTACTGAGTTCAGCTTCTGACTTCAGTGGCTCCTTTTGGCTTCTGTGTTCTTTTGATTTCTGCTTCTGCTCCTGGGGCCTTCTCTCTCAGCTTCTGTGTATTTCTCTCTGTCTCTGCAGCCTTTCTATGTACATTCATTCCGTTTATAAAGGACTCCAGTAAGAGGATTAAGACCCACCCTGGATCATTCCTTCCTGGAGTAATCTAATCAAATGGCCCTTAACCGAATCTAATCTAATAAAAGGTTCACAATAGGTTCACAACCATAGGAATGGACCAATTTAAGGTTACAATTTTCTGGGGTCCACAAAAGATTCAAACTACCACAAAGATAAATCTATAAAAATAATTTAAAAATATTTGAAATGAAACATAGACAAACACATACCAGGCATATGAAAATTATGTATGCTCCTGGTATTTAATAGTGTTGAACTGAAGGCAAAAGGTCCAAAAAATGTCACGATATATTCATGATGGGTTCATTCTATAGCAAGCATGAAACTACCTGGGACTTTTATGAACCAAAGAACAAAGCATCAAAATGTAAAAACCAACCAACCAAACAAACAAACAAAAAAAAACCCCACCAAAACCTAAAGGAAATTCAAAGAAATCAATAAAAGGTAAATAGTGTTGGATGATTTTAATTCATTTTTCTTAGTCTGTGGGCATGCAAGTACAGGGTGCTCCTTCCACGTAGCTTAGATTAATATACATACTAAGGTACAGATGGAGAAGCTGAAATAAAACAAACAAAAACGTAAGGCCATGCTTTCGTCACAGCTGTTACCACAGGCAGAGCAGAAGCATGGTAGACTTGGCCTCTTAAGGAGTTAGCAGGGCATGGAGGGGGTAGTAGGCTGTGTTTTTTGTTGTTCCCCCTAAGGGGGAAAGAAGCAGAAGTTCTAATACTCAAGAGGTAACATGGAGAAAGGAGTGAACTAGTTCCTTCTAACTCCAAAATTAATGATTTAAGTCAATTAAATATACCCTGTGTTGCGGTTAAGGTCATGTGTCAACTTGGCCAGGTGATGGTGTCCAGTTGTTTGTTCAAGCAAGCACTGATCTACTTGTTACTGTGTGAATATTTTGTAGACTTTAATCATCAGTAAGTTGATTGCATCTATGGCTGATTACATCTACAATCAGTTGAGGAGATTGGCTTCAACCATGAGCGATGTCTCATCCAATCAGCTTATGGCTTTAAAAGGAGAAGTGATAATTTCAGCATTTAGAAGAAAGAATTTCCATCTCCACTTCAGCCAGCCAGCTTCTCCTTGGGAATTCATCCAAAACCTTCATCGGAGTTTCCAGCTTTTGGCCTTCCCTACAGAATTTGGATCTCTCATCCCTACTGTCACCTAAGACAATTCTATATAAGTCTCATAATATTTACAGATATCTCCTGACAGTTCTGTTTCCCTAAGGGAACCCTAATACACTCTGAAATCCAAGAAAAGAGCTTTAGTAGGTTACATGAAGCATTAGAAAATATTCATCCTGACTAAACTGCTCATTCAACCCAAAGTATCTCTGAAATTTTTTTAAAAGTTAGAGTCCATATAGACATTTCAGGGTCTTCCTCTATTATTTTCCCCCAAGTTAAACATGCTTCCAGTGTCCTGGGCCCTCTAGGGATCAATTAGCACACTTAGCATGGAATGTAGGGAAAAGTATGAGTTCTAAAGTCAGACCAGTTGGAATTCAATGTCTGTTGCCCATTTTTGGAAAGCTCTCTGAGACTTGATTTCTTTACTTGTAACAAAGATGATGCAGGGAAACAGATGTGGCTCAAGCTATTGGGCTCCCATCTACCATAGAGGAGGTCCAGGTTTCAATTCCCAGGGCCTCCTCGTGAAAGGCAAAGCTGGCCAGCATGGTGAGTTGGCCTGAGCAAAGAGCTGGCCCATGCAGAGTGCTAGGCCATGCAGGAGTGCTGGACTGCGCAGGAGAGCTGGCCCACGCAGGAGGGCTGGCACAGCAAGATGACACAACAAAAAGAGACACAGAGGAAAGACAATAAAAGACGCAGCATACTAGGGAGCTGAGGTGGTGCAAGAGATGGAGCACCTCTCTCCCACTCTGGAAGGTCCCAGGATCAGTTCCTGGTACTGCCTAAAGAGAAGACAAGCAGACACAGAAGAACACACAGAAAACAGACAACGAGTGCAAAACAACAGGAGGGGGGAGGGTGAGAAATATGTAAATAAAATAAATCTTTAAAAAAATAAAAAGGTAATGCAGTTTAACAATTACATGAGATGGCACATCAAAATGCTCAATAAAATGAAAGTTAGTTTCCTTCTGCTTCCCTAACCCCAGTTGCTGCATTGTTGATCCAGTTTCACCTGAAGAATGGCAATTGTCTATCAATTCATACGTATTTATTGGCCTTTTTCTGGATGCTCAAAACTGTAGCAAGTAATTGAGGCTATTTACTGAAAATTCAAAACATATGCTTTAAAAATAAATGGTAGTCTATGCTTTAAAGAATAGGAATACACTATGTTAATGTGACTAAAGCAACAGAAGGGAGTATTCTTTCATAATTTTTATCAATTATTTTCTGCAGTTGGCCATTTTGATTAAATGCCTATTTATACCTATTCATGCAGAAAATAACTCCCACTTTTGAGTACTCACTATATGTTACTTCATCCTCACAGTACTCAACAGATATTATCTTTGACCTTTTCCAGTTGTGGGAACCAGTTGGAAGTCAAGTAACTTGCAGAGTCAGCCAAGCTGCTGAGCTAAGAATCAAACCTGGCCTTCAAGAGTAACTCTGGGGTGTGGGTGAAGCAGTGGTTTAAGCATCTGCTTTCCATGTACCAGGTCCTGGGTTCAATCCCCAGTACCTTCTAAAAAAAAAAAAAAAAAGAGTAACTCTGGTCCATGCAGGAATGGTATAAAATGGGAAACATAGATTATCTGCCCCTTAGAGTTGAAAACATGGTGGTTGAAGTAATATATACTGATAGACAGCTACAAATCAGGGTTGATTTGGTTGAAATTAACTTTCCTAAAATTAAAATTAAAAAAATAGATGAAGAAAGAAGAGGGCTATTGGGGAGACTTAAGTAATCTTTTAGAATTGTAGGGAAATGCGGGTCACATCAAGAGGCACTGGAACCAAGCACCACCTGGCATTGCAACTGGAAAAAGACCTTGATCAAAAGGAGGAAAGGGTAAAGACAAATGAGTTTATATGGCTAAGTGACTTTAAGGTGAGTCGGGAGGTCATTCCAGAGATTACACTTAGGCCTGTCTCAGCAGGATCTCATTGACTGCCAAAGTAGATATTGCCTCAAATAGCAGGGCTCCTGAGGGCTCTGGAAACATCCGGACACTATAGGCAGGGCAGACAGCTCATGAGTTTGGTGCCCTGCCAGTGGGCCCTACTTTGGGGTTTGTGTGCCACAGTGTGACAGAGTTGGACTCAGTTGTGGTATCCCTACACATGCCTCTCCTGCCCCTTTTATCTGAACCTGTAGTTAGTACTAGAGTTGATAGGTGTATGTCCAGGAGACTTAGATCTTCGGGCTTTCCATGTGCCAGTCAGGCACTGAGTCTCAACAGAGTTGTAACATCTACTCTTCAGTTCATTGGACTCACCCAGTACAACTAACAAGGAGATGCTGATGGACAACGACCATCTCAAGGAACAGAGAGGGTCTGCATCTGAAAGCAAGTTAGTCCCATCCATCTGCCCCATGGGATCTAAGCCTCCTCTCAATTAGAGGGGGAGTGGGCATCACCATCACAGAATCTTCAGGATTGGGGATCATTTTCAGGACTTGGGAATCGTCCTAATGACATTGCAGTGACAGATACAGGCTGTTATATATCTTGTCATAACTTACAAACTTGTGCGGGAGAGAGTGTAAACTACAATGTAAACTAATCCACGCTTAGTGGCAATGCTCCAAGATATGTTCTTCAACTGTAGCAAATATGTCACACTATATGAAGGACGTTGTTAATGTGGGGAAATGTGGAAGGGGTAGAGAGCAGGGCATATGGGAATCCGCTACGTTTTGTATGTAACCTTTATGTAATCTAAGTATCTTTAAAGAAAAAACAATTAAAAGTCTGTATATAAAGGAAGCACTGGAATAGGAATAGGCGAGCTGCCTAGAAACAGGGAAATCTATTGCTCTGCCTCTTCTTTTTGTGGCTCTTATTCTCTGCCAGTCTCTTCCCCCTGGTCTTCAGCCTGGCACTCTTGTCTTCTCCTCACACCTGTCCCTAGATTCCTTCCATATCAAGTGCCCTTGGGAACGCTGGAGGCTAGGGCCTGACTTCAAATTCCAGCAGAGGTGGGAGGGGAGGATGAAGGGTAGGGAGGAAGGGTGAGACAAATTGGGGGAAAAAAATAAGGCAGGGTGATAAAATGGAAAGCAAGGGAAATGTCTTCAATAGTAGCAAATGCTGTCTAATTAAAAATCAAGGAAAAAGCTATTGGGTTTTTGTATGAGGGCATAATTGCACTTAGAACCATATGTTATTTATTTGCTTTACATTTGGATAACAACAGTTCAAATTCTTCTTGAATTATTGGTACAGGAAGAGTCTTTCACAATCTCTCTTCTCCTCCACTCCTTCCTCCTTCTTTTTAACAGTCCTTGCCCAACAGATTTGGGAAATCACAGCCAGGTGTCTCCACTATCAAGAATAAATGTTTTTCCAAGCAAACTTATAAATTATGATGTAAAATCTATACAGTACAGAGTTTTATGCTCATCTTTATTGGCTTTACCTTTCCATTTCTGAAGTAAAAATTATAGGATTGATGACTTATTTTTGTAATGAAAATGTGCTGTGCCTGCCTATTAAACTTCACATTATTCTAAGGAGATTTTCTACCATAAAGTAGCTCACAATGTGCTGCCATATATCTAGCTCTTCTCTTACCAAGTAGTCAATCTTAAGTTTGTTGTTGTTTTGCTTTTCTTCAGAAACAAAAAAAAGAATCAGCAAAATTTGTTGTGTTCACAATACTCATCTTTTTTTCACCTAATGTTGCAGTGGCTTAAGGAAATCAGTCTTCCCTAAGTACAAATAAAGAAGTGAGTGGTACAATGAAAATAGGCCTTGGGTTATGGGGTAAGAAAGTGGATTTTAAAAAATGAGGATGAACTCAAGCCCTCAGCAGCTCAGATTTAATTTCCTGTGGCGTAAATCCATTCTCATGCACTGTGGATAAGTTTGTTATTTAGCACTTCACTGAGTCTCTTTTTGAACTTTATAGAGAAGCAGACTCAGGGTCACAGGGCCTTGCCTTGTTCTCAGCGAGAGTGTGAACCATCCCCTGACACACAGCTCTGACCCCTTTACAACCTGCTAATTGCATTTCTTCCTTGATCACTGGACAGGAGCCATCCAGGCATGGAGCACTGCTTTGTTAGCCCTGGGCAGACCGTACATTCCTGGGAAAAACTAAAGAAGGTTTACTGGAGACAGAAGATGGAAGGGAAACCCAATTAGCTAGGTGATTGGGCTTTTTGTTGGTTTGTTGCTTGTTTTTTGATGCATTTGTCTATGTTTTTAGGCGGGGATATGGGGCATACATTTTTTCTCTCAACTATTACAGAGTCATTTTGTTTTCATTTCAAATTTTTGAATTTTCTAATTGTCATGAAAGGTTAGTATTATTGCTTTTATAATTAATGATAAATATTCACGTTAGTAAAAAAAAATTAAAAAAAAAAAAACTTTTCCTAAATTACAGCTGGAATGTGGTAAATTCCCCAGAAGAAATCTCCCCGGTCATCTGGTTCAGTCTCTCTCTGTCCTGGATGATACCTGCGAAGAAGCCCAGGGAGGTAGAAATCTCTCCCCTAGTCACAGAGTTAATTACCAGTTATCCTGAGACTTGAATGGAAATCCTTGAACTCCCAGCAAACATTCTTCCCACGACCTGTTCTTAGCTCTAAATACAGGGGATGATTAGTCTTTTCCTTCCTGAGACTTTGCTGATTTACATAAGGCACCTCAAACTTTTACAGTAAAGGAGACTATTGATGGAATCATGAGGATGATTTCACAGTCAGAGCTTCCTTTCTGGTAAGGTCTGTAGTGGTTAGGACTGATTCACGGCAGAATTCTGGAAAGCTGCAGTCGGGTTGTCCTGACAGGTCTGTTGAGACGCGTCACAAGAGATTTTCTAAATCCAGAGGTTTTTGTGGACTCTCATTGCAGAAATAGTTCTATAGTCAGAAAAAGTTACCATGGAATAGTAATAGAGAATAAGGCACTACGAGATTTTACTCTCTAGAGAATCTTCCAATATTACATTTTTACATGGCATAAAACATGTAAAATATTTATTTTCAATTTTTCTCGGATTCCTTTCCTACTGACTTGCTTAAAACTAGCACATAATAGATATACCTCCTAATAATAGACTACTTTAATATTCCAATTAAAAATATAAGTTATTTAGTATACTTCAGAATTTGCAAAATCTTAATAATTTTCTACATTTTCAAATTTTTTCAAATTTGGAAAATTTTATTTATATTTGTTTATGCTCAGACAAGAAACTTCCTGTTAATTTAAATATAATATAATTTCATTTCACTTCAGCTTTCAGTCAAATTAAACTTGGTGATACATAAAGGGAGAAACCAAATAATTTTAAATTTCCAATCGCATTTAAATGCTTCTTGATAATATTATGAGAATAATTAATTCCCAAAATAAATTCTTTAAGTTCTTTGGCAGAATGATAGTATAAAATTCCAAAGATATTATTACCAAGATATTTTTTATCAGTATTACAAAATGTTAAGTGTAACATTTCAATGTAGGGAAACTTTGGTGGAGACCATTTAATTTTATATACAACCAATTTATAGCCCAATTTACAATGAGTTATTTGGTTGCTTTATATAAACCAATCAAAAATATTTCAGGGTTAATAGCTGAAGTTAAGTACCATGACTAAATAAACATTCAGTAATGTTATATTTCTTCTTACACTGAGTTCTTTGTAACAATACAGGCTACTGTTTGTAAGATTCTGTTTACTAATCATTTAACTGCATTGAATTGCCAAAGTACACCAAATATACCTGCTTCTGAAAGTATGTGTTCTTTATTTAATGGGAAAAATATCTTTTCACAGGAAGTTAGCATTACGTCAGAAACAGGAAACTCTGCCAGAGACCTTTTATCTACTGAACTTTCCCTTTATTTTCATTCTCATTACTATTTTAAAGTGCATTGTATTGGTGACAGAATTACAGATTCAAGAACTAGGGGAGAGTAGCTTTCCTTATTAAGACTTGGCTCTGCTGTTGGTTGGTCCTTGGCCAGGGCACCTAGGTAAGCCCTAAAGCATTCTGAGAGCAGTAGTGTTCCATAAAGACAATGGGATCAGAAGACATATTTGACTGGGGCCTCCAGGGAGCTTCTGGATTCCCTGAGACTGTGAATGGAGTTCAAAAGACCAACTTGTTCAAAAGCAGGAGAGGCCCTAGGCAAAATTGCGAAGTTGGAACAATTAGTCTCTTTGAATGTCCTAGTCAGCTTCTAGGCTTTCTTCCCTCCTTTACCCATAGTTCTGCTTCCGGGTAACCATACCATGCCATCTTCCTTTCTCAGCAAGTAACTGATTTCTAAACTCATATGAATGCATGAGAGTAAGTTGATCTCTTGGGTTGTCTGTTCCTGGATGCGGAATTATTAAAGACTTAAATGTCCCCTTCTAGGGGGCAGATGTGGCTCAAATGGTTGGGCATCCGTCTCCCATATGGAGGGACCTGGGTTCGATCCCTGGGACCTCCCCGTAAAATAAAGAAAAATACAGAGTGTGCGCGGGTACGTCGCCAGGCCCCGTGGGCGAGTGAGCCCCCCAGACCCCACATGCGGGCATGTCAGGCCAGCCGAGCCACACAGCAAGATGATGATGTAACAGGATAGTGACACAAAGGGAGAGCCAAGACGAGACGTGCCAGAAACCAGGAACTGAAGTTGCACAGGCGGCAGAATGCCTCTCTCCCACATCAGAGCTTCCCAGGATCGAATCCTGGTGATGACAGGAGGAGAAGGATGAGAAGAGAGGGCAGGAAACAGACACAGAGAATTGCCCAGCGAATGGACACAAAAACAGCAAAAATGGGGTGTGGGGGGGTATTAAAAATGGTTAAAAAGTAAAATAAATAAATAAATCTTTTAAAAAAAAGAATGCCCCCTTCTAGAGCCCCTCCACCCAGCACACACACACACACAAACGTATTCAAGCATGTTCCCCAAGCCATCAAGACACAAAAGAACCGAGTTTCTATTTTTCAGTTCCACCAAGACGAGGCATAGAGGAGAGAGAAGTTAGGGCTCTAGACCTGCTCTCTGCTCTCCATGTCACATTATATATATGTGTTGTGATTCTGCCCCATCAATCACATTATGCAGCCCACATAGGACGCTGTTTCCCCTCTATTGCCACACGACCACTGCCTGATTCATCTGGTTCTTTCCTTCGCTTGAATAACATCATAGTGAAAGTTGTATGTACTTATGGAAATGCAAAAATCATTTCCATGAGATTAAAATTTTAACAGATGAATTTTTCAATTTGAAAAGAATTTTGGATATTTTTAGTTTCAGAAATAAAAGTCCTCCCAGAGTTACTTATGTTTGTAGGTGTCAACGTATTTTGAAAGCTAGAAGATAACAAAAATGTGAAATTATTATTGATGTCAAAGATAAAAAGAAAAAAAAACAAGTAAAGAAATTGATTTTATTCTGGCTATTATAATAGGGAGAGCACACCAGCTCCCTAGATCAGAGGGTCTTGGCAGGGTGATATTGCCTTAGACTTTTATAGGGAGGAGTAGACAAGTTATGGATGAGGTGATTTTACAGCTGGAATTGTTTCTGTCAGGAGGAGTCTCAGTGTCAGCTGAACAAGAAATGTTTATCTTTGTGTCTAGCTAGTTTTGGGGGACAAACAGCCCAGATAATTTATGATGCAAAGGATGAGAATATGGAAGTTTGTATTTGGCCTCATCACAGGTAAACACATGAGTCATCTGTGTGTCTTATGGGGATGAGGAGAAAGATTGTTCCCAAGTCACAGGGGAAAGGTGGTTCTTTCCAGCAAGCTGTTTCCGTTAAAAGGTAGAAGATTCCAGACAACAGTAGTTTAGGGAGATTAACCATTGCAGCTGCCTGGGAGCATAGGACTCAGGTAAAGTTCAAAGTTGTCATTAATAACTCAAATCTAGAATATTATTCTATGAATTAATCATCTTTTTCTCAGTTTTGACATTTTCTTTTAAGATAAATGAGATACTAATTTTTACAACAGTTTTTCAATCAAGTATACTGAGACCAAGGTCTTTAGGATGGTGACAGAAAATGTTTCTTAAAGCAAACTGATTTTTAAAAATATAAATACACCTGTAAATAAGTCTAGTGTAACAGTTCTCAAATGCTTTGGTCTCAGAGCTCCTTCATATTCTTAAAAGTTATTGTGGACTCCAAAGAACTTTTGTTTATGCAGTTTATTTCTATTGATATTTACTACATTAGGAATTCAAACTGAGAGATTTTAAAAATATCTATTCATTAATGCACTAAAAATAGCAATAAACCCAATATGTGTTAATGCAAATAATTTTTTATGAAAAGTAAAAAATTAGTGAGAAGATTTCTATTTACATTTTATAAATTGTTTTGGATGAATTAAATGAGGAAAATCTGACTTCACATAAATATGTAATTGGAAAAGAAAATACTTCTGTGAGTGTTCTTCTTTAATACTACACCAAAACTCAACAAGCTGTGATTTCTAAAAGATCAGTTACAATATAGAAATCTGAAGGCGTATGTGTTAGTTTCCTAGGCTGCTTAAAACAGATACCATGAAATGAATTGGCTTTAAACAGAGGGAATGGGGGCCGGCTCGATAGCCCAGTGGATAGGGCACCGGCATACCACATTGGAGGCCCCAGATTCGGTTCCCGGGGACCTCTCCTAGCGGGCAGACCACCTTGAGAATGGCAAGCCGCCATGGGTGGGCCAGAGCCGCCGTGGGCAGGGCAAAAAACTGCCACGGACAGGTCAAAAGCCGCCACGGGCAGGGCAGGTAGCCCGCGAATGGAGCGCAGCCAGCAACCCGCGAACTGAAAGCTGGCCGTGAATGGAAGCAGAAGCCACCCACAAGCGGGGAAAGCCGCGCCTGTGCAGTGACCAGTCTCGGCGCGTCGCCGCAGTGGGGGGAAGGGGAGATATGTAATAAAATAAATAAATCTTTAAAAATAAATAAATAAATAAATAAATAAATAAATAAATAAATAAATAAATAGTGGGAATGCATTAGCACAGTTTGAGGCCATGAGACTGTCCAATTCAAGTCATCATCAGGTGATACTTTCTTCCTGAAGCCTGGCTACTGGCAGTCCTTGGCTCCTCTGCCACATGGCAAGGCACATGGAGGCATCTGTTGGACTCTCCCTTCTCTTTCAGGTTTCCTTGTTTCAGCTTCTTGCTTCCATAATTCGTTATCTATCTATCTATCTATCTATCTATCTATCTATCTATCTATCTATCTATCTATCTCTCTTTCTCTCTATCCTGTTCATAAAGGACTCCAGTGAGAGGAATAAAACCCATCCTGGGCCACACATTAACTGAAATAACCTAATGAAAAGGTCCTACTTACAATAGGTTTACACCCACAGGAATGGATTTGCTTTAAGAACATGATTTTCTGGGGATACATACAGTTCCAAACCACCAGGCCATATCAACAAACTTTTCATTCTCTTTTACATTCTAACTTATTGGTCTGTTTTGCACTTTGAATGAATCTTTTACTCATGCATTATTTTGTCACATTATGCATCAGTATTACAGAAAATGTTGGGTCGCTGATTAATGCACATCTTCTAAATATTGGCACATTTCATTAAATAATATCAAAATAACATTATTAATAATCACTACTGATCACATTAGGAATGTCTTTTACTATTAGGAAGCTTCTACTGTTGGTTACAAATTTTCCAAAATTCTAAATTTTTTGGTAAACCTTGAACTTTACCATTGGCAGCAAATAATGCTGTTACATTTGAAGCAAAGTCTTACTTTCTTCATTTTTGAGAAAATATCCGCCAAATACCCAATTCCCAATAACCATTGTGTGTCTCTTAGTCACGATTTCAAGTAAAAACGATGTTCCATGAAAAAAAGCAGCTAGTTTAACTTACTGCTCAATCTCTTGAGATGCCCTCCATTCTTCTATCTGCAGCAAAGGTGCTTTAAGCATATTCCTATTTCTTCACAGAGAATATAAAAAGAGGTATTCTCAACAGCTGATCTTTAATAAACTTGAGAATTTTTACTGCTTCATCAAGAATATTCTTAAGTGAGAATTCTAGTTTTCACTGTGAGTGTGTAGAGATGAAAAGTTCAATGAAGACTACAATAATTTGGTGCCTGTGCCTTGATTTGTGCTAAAGAACCACAAGTTTCACCTACCATTGCTTTGGAACATAAGTGTAAATGTCAACATAAATATGTCTTAGTATTCGTATGGAAATGATTGAAAGGGTGTTGAGGACTCCCAGGAGTCACCCAGCCCCACTTTGAGAAGTGTTGATCTCTGTGTGCTGACTGTATAAATCAAGAGCCAGAAAATTAGCATTCCTTGGACCAAGCACAGCCAGTGGATCTGTTCTGCTTGGCCCTTTCACCATATTTTTAATGCCGTTAGACAGGGACTGCGTTCCCAGTTTACTACAGTTGCCAACCACTTCCCTGTCCCCAACGCAGCTCCCGCATCACTCATTTATGTCAGCTGAACTCCACAGACTGAGTCTGTGACCACTGCCACAATTCAGCCTTGCCAATTCAATGAGACAAGTGAAAAACCGAGGTATAAGTCTTGGAAAGTCACTATTTGCCATCAGTATAATTTTTTTGGAAAGTCACTATTTGCAGACAGTATAAATTTTACCTTGAAAATCTAAGAAAATCTTCTGGAAAAACTACTAAAAGTATTAAGAATTCAGTCAACACTCCCAGTTATGATAAACTTAAACATAATCAATAATATTTTATTCAACAATTTCAATTGGAAAATATAAAATACCTAAATTTAAACCCAGTAAGTAATGTGAAGCCCTATATGAAGAAAATTATAAAATTTTGCTGAAGGACATGGAGCAGTTTAGACAATCAGCAGCAGCAGCAACATGGCAATCACATTTGTGTAGCACTTCCTAAATGTCAGGCAAGGCCCTGCAGTCTCACCTTATATTAGCTCATTGCCTCTGCACAGTAACCCTTTGAGATCTGCACCCTCAGAATTCCTACTTTACAAATGGGGAATCTAAAGCACAGGCAGGTTAAGTGTCGGCCCCAAATCTCAGCTAGAGCCATTGTGCCATGTTCCTAAATGAGAAAACTCTGCTTTATAAATAATTCTCCTCAAATTAATCTAAAAATTAAATAGAATCCGAATTACAATCTCGCCTCCTTGATTATTATTATTTTTTACAAAATCTGACAAGCTAATTCTAAAGTTCACAGGGAAAGAAAAATCTGTGATAGAAAAAAAACAAACTTTTTAAAAAAGACTTGCCCTACTAGATTTCAAAAGAGTCTATAAAGTGAAAATAATTAAGACATTGTTATATTTGGTGTAGGTATAGAAAAAGGGATGAATGGAATAGGATAGAAACTAACCTATATATGCAGGTAGTGAATATAAGATAAAGGTGATATTTTGAATAGGTAGGGGAAAGATGATGCCAGTTAATGAATAGTTTGTGACAAAGCTCCATTCATTTAGAAAACAGTTAAGTTAGATCTCTGCATAATATTATGCAGTACACAAAATTAAACTCCAAATGAAAAAAAAAAGAGAACTAAACATTAAAAGTAAAATACAAAATAAATAAGAGATATAGGAGACTATTTTCATAACTTGAGATATGGAAAGTCTTTCTAAGGAAGACAGAAAAAAAAAAGGGAAAAAAATCCTGGAAAACAAAAGGAATAGATGAAGAGATCTGACCACATTTAAAAACAAACAACAAAACTTCTATAAGACAAAAATACCATACAAACTTTAAAAATCAAGTGACATACAGTCTGAACTGTGATGCATGCTTGATGGCAAAGCCCCAAAATGTGTATATCTATCACAGGCGTTATGCCACACTGATGAAGGATATATAGGTGGGAGGTGGTAGGAGGTGTAGGAGGGTGTGACATATGGGTACTCCTAAAATTTCTGTGTAACATTTATGTAGGCAAAGTATCCTAAATATATATATATAAATCAAGTGACAGGTTGGAGAAAATATTTGTGACTTTATTTAACAAATAGATCATTAACATGAGACGAAGCACAATTTGTAAAATGGGTAAAAGACATAAAAAGGCAATTCTAGAAGAGATATAATTATTCAATAAGCATTTAGAATTAGATTCATTCTCACTAGTCTTCAGGGGGAAAATGTTTTAAAGACATAATATTTTATATCAGAATAGCACAGATTCAAAAGATTGATAATATAAAGTGTTACTTAGAATTCCTTGAAAAGAGCATACTCACACCATCAAGGATAGCCTAAATTGGTGAAACCTTTCTGGAAGACAAATTGGCAGTATCTTTCCACATTTGAAATGTACATCTCCTTCCATGGAGCAATTCCATTCCTGTTAATCTATTTTTAAAACATACCAGCACAGGTGCTCAAAGATGTAGGTTCACAGATGATTGTTACTTCATCAGCTGTAGCAGCAAAAACAAACAATAACCAACCAAACAAAAAACCACATAAGAGCTAAACCTTAAATGGCCATCAATGGGCAAGTGGTTATGACAGTAAATCCAAAGTATGGACTAGTACACAACTGCTTCTGGTAAACATGAGGAGTTGACATGAAAATGTCTACATACATATTAAGTGGGGGATTAAAAAGAATGCTGTGGCTTCAGTAGGTTTGGTAAAATTACCAGCTTTGTAGAAAAGGAGAAAATTACATGAACACGTATTTGCCTGAAAATATTTAGAAAGGGGAGGGGAAAGATCTACATGAAAAAAATGTCAGCAGTGGGCAGTGTTATTTTGTATGACTTGATTTGGGGCAATGAAAATATGTTCATGTTTATGTAACAAATACATATACTTGTTGTATCTGAAATATATATACAGCATGAGAGAGAGCCTTTTTGCAAACTTTTATTGTGTCTCATGACAGGCACAGAAAAAGGCACTGAAATACAAAAATAGGGTCCTTGCCTTCAAGCATCTCATGATCTGCTGGGGGGAAACAGAGGTACAACACAATGAGTCACCACATACCATGCTGAGGATGGTATTCGGAGTGTACACAGCGTCCTGCTAACAAAAAGGAAGGGAGGGTGTGGTTCAGGGAATAACAAATCTGTCTGGGAGAGTCAGGAAATGTGCAACAGAGAAAGAGACAGTGATCTGTATCTCGAAGAAATGAGGAGCTTCCTGGATTGCAAAAACAAGGAGGGCGGTATTCACTGCAGCAGCAGAAA